>JAIPRM010009054.1:0-15216 GCA_025469315.1 Stegophylla sp. TES_Ste_2020
CCGTCAACGTTTTTCTGAAGACAGCTTATCAAAGTACATGGTAGTCAATTTTTTTTTTAATACCAACTAATTTATTTTGTAGTATATTTATGAATTGCTTTTTTATATAAATTAAATGCCTTTTTTTACATTTTAAATGCTTTTTTTATTGATTATATTGCCTTCAAATCCGAACCCTAGTAATATGTAATAACGTAATAAATTATGCCAGTATAATGTTTAAACGAACATAATAATATATTATGACTAATAAAATTAAATAAAATTAATCTTTTTCAATATTTTGTGAGTAACACTTAAGCATGTAGTTGCACATATATATACACACACATGTTTTTATACAATATAACAAACACAAATTATTTTAATGAATAACTTGTGTATAGGTACTTAATTTTACATTTAAATAAATGAAAACCTAAAAAAATACCTAAGTTTAATAGAAATATTTAATAAGATAATATTAATATCAGTAGGAAGTTACAGTTTTTTATAATCACTTTCATACAAACAAAAACTAATTTTAATTTCTATAGGTAAAATTTTTTTTATATTTACCTATTTATATAACAAGTATGTTATAAAAATAAAGCAAATATTAATTATTTTACTTTGTAGAATTAACTAAAATAATGGATGTCTCAATAATAGGTATATACTTATATACTCTTTGAAAATAGTTTATAAATAATTGTGTAACAATAAGTATTTAATTTTAAGACAGAATAGACAAAATTTCAAACTAAACAGGTTATTAGATTTAATTATTATAGATTTGAATTTGATTAATTTAAACAAAAAGTGATAGTGATTATAAATATTAATTAGTGTTAAGTGATGTATTATAGAATATGACATAAATATATATATATATTAATAAAATAATTTAAGACGATTAATAGTGAATACTAACAATCCTTAGAAATAGGTATAACACTATTATTGTATTATTAAATAAGATAAAAAGGTATATCAGATTAAACAGATTAAAAACTAAATAATAATGGCAGTAAATTAATTTATAAAATCTTAATTTATGAAGACTACCAGTTTAAGTATCCTATAAATTCAAAAATCAAAAGATTATCTACATTATGTATCCTGTATTTCTACCAGGTGTTTTCACATGAAAATATCTGTCTATTATTTTCCATACTAATACTCTAATGGTATACAGGTATAATATAATATGTGTGTATACAATAAATTGAATTATTGTACATTTGTACATAATTAATTAGTACAGAACAACTACCCAATATAAATATATATAATATAATATAATATAATATAATTGAAAAATAATATACAATAATATATGTAATATATAATATTACACAGTTCTAACCATTTTCAACAATTAGGTATATTTATTTTCCAAAAAAAAAATGATGTTTTAAATTAATGTTAAAACTTAAAAACAATATTTATATATTATATTTATCAAATATGTGATATTTATATCAGCATTAAGTTTAAAGTAAAAACAATTATTCATATGAGAATAAAAACACTTTATTTTTTATTTTAATACCTAGATACCTACATTATAATTTAAAATTAACTGTGGCACAGATAATACTTAACAATTAAGTTTTTAATTTACTATTATTAAGTACCTTGATTGGTCATATTTAATATTTGTTTACAGCTGTGAAAAATTTAAAGAATTTAAAAAAGCATACAAAAATTATTACAAATAATTAAGAGTCAGTAATTAAATTCCATTCAATCGCTGTCATTACGAACCACTAAATATACCTAACAATAAAAATAAATAGATTTGTTTACTTACGAATATCGTCAGCATTTATCAAATAATTCCAGTAGACAATCATTGGAAATTCATATCATTTAGTTTCACTTTTGTCACCTTTTTTTAAATAGGAAAAAACAAATTTGATTTAATAATACACGGATTAAACAATTGTGAACATTCAATATTGCACGTAGGGGAATCGATCAAGTTCTATTGAAATTACTTACTTTACATACAATAATGACGACAAAATATTATGAATAGTGTTGTTTTGCACTTATTAAAAATTAACAATATCAACCACTTGAGAGTAAACTATTCAACGTCAACTCGTACACACTATATCTAACAGTCTGTGGTGATAATGATAATATACATTTTTGTAAATACAAGAAAAATCTGAAGATTGCTGAAACAGTGTGGCCAACGTGGCGAACGACGAGAGATAATGTCCCTAAAGTGGATATAATATTATATTATCATAAAATATCATGATAATAAAACTTTATCAACCTTGTTTGCCTCTACAAGAACTCTATATTCAGTTAGTTGTTATCGCGAACCACGGATCAATGAGAATTCTCTCGAGATTTATAAATCCTCGGTTTTAGATTTTCTAGGACCGTGTATAAATCTATTCTTTAAAGATTTTGGAATACTATTACTATTACTTAGTCATACTACTCTATGATACATACACATGAATAATAACTACACATAGAACATAGAACAGATAATAATGATAAAGACCGACGGTTATAACACGGGATTTATTACCTATGGAATATACAACGTACGTATTATCTATCACTGTTCATTGTATACGTAGATAATTAATGGTATTTTATAATTTATAATACTGGAATAATCATAATGTGCTGTACTGTTTCTGTTCACAGAATCTATGGTTAAAATCTTACGTTGATCTATTAAATATGAACTCGACATAACTACAGTCCATATGTATGGACTTATTCGATAAAAAATTCGTAACTAAAATAAAAATACCGACCAGAATATACTCGTAGTAAACTAATAGCCAATATAATATCCAAGAAAAACTATTTGTATGGAGTCGCGTATACGACCAAATCGGTAACGCAAAACGTCTAATAATTATTGTTGTTCGGCGATTAAAAAATAATCGATCGCCGTTAGAATTTGACATTTATTATTTTCTTTTACAATCTAGTCTTTGACGAATTCTAACGTCGAAATGCTTTGTGAGGGACGTGGCGGCGGGGAATCGGAAGAGTGCGATGACGACGATTGGCCGGTTTGCGAGAACGTGTTGCGATCGCTGTGCGAGGACGTGAGGCCGATCCAGTGGAAGGCGGCGGAGGTGGTGCAGGAACAAGAGTGCGTGGCGGCGGCCGTTCGCTCATGTCTGGCCGAACGCGTGGAACCGTCGTGTTGGGCCCACGACGCCACCGGGCCTGCGGTGGCTGCGAACGAGCGGCCCCTACGAGTACGGCCGCGGTGGTGGCCACCGGCGCACGAGGACGTTGCGGTCGTCACGGCGGCCGGCCGCGAGCAGACGCGCCTTATGGCGGCCCGTTCGGCGTACGCGGACGGCAATTACTACGCGTCCGCGTGGCCCTACGCGTCGCGGACCGTGGAGGAACTGTCGCTGTGGCCGTGCGGCGGCCCGCAGACGACCGACATGAACCGAAACACGTACACCGTGGGCACAGTGCTGTACGACGACACCGGCCACGGAAGATCGTGTCACCTTCACGGGCTCGCGGATCCGCGACGTCGCGTGGCCGTTGACTTCAGCCTGTTGCCAGACCGACTGCCCCGGCACCGGAGCACCGTCAAGATGTTCTCCGAACTCCGGTCGCAGCTGCCGTCGCCGCCCGTTCTGGTGCCGCACCACTTTCACGTCTTGGCCCGTGCCGCCCCGTTCCGCTGACACATGCGTATCTTGTTTTGTTTCCCGTGGTCACGGACGCGTGTGTCTCGTGACAACTTACTATTCGATGTAAAATAATAATTATATTCTATCTATAATAATATATGACGTCTACACCAAATTAGTCTCGTTTTTTTTTTTTTTTTTTTCTGAAAATTAGATAACGGCTCATTTGTCTATATTAAGTGACATATCATTATCATAACACCAATAATGTAAATTGATATTGATAAAACCCTCTTGAAGTTTCATTTCATCATCAAAGCATTAAATTTTTTTTTTAATTTTTGTATCATCCGCAAATAAAAGGCATTGTGAATTTTTTATATTTTGAATATCATTAATGATGATAGAAAAAAGTAATGGTGACCAAGTGGTCACCTTGTGGGACTCCAAATGATAAGTTTATTTGATTAGAGATATGATTTTCATATTTTACTGTTTGGACCTCGGCTGGGTAAGAAAGATTCGAACCATGAACTAACTCTGATCCTAGAAATATGAACATCAGTCAAGTGCCTACAACACAGAATGGTTTCTGCACGTAGTGAAGTAGATATAATTTTAGGTTCGACTATGAAATAAATAGAGAGCTGTTTGTACGTAATTGATAAGTGCCATGTATAAGTGTAAAGTATAACGTACGGACAAAATGACTGGATGATGATAAAAGTGAATTAAGTATGTGCTTACATCTCTCAAGGTTATAGACGCATTATCTATGTAGCACAGACACCTAAAGATAATTGTAATTATTGTCTAATTAATACATATCAGTGTTGGTTGAGTTTACAGTCGTGGTTTTCAGTGGTTTTGGATTTTCTAGTGTGTCCAATGACAGATTCGCATTATGTGTGTTCGGTAACCGCATAAAAAATATTATGAGCAAAAATCCTTAAATCGAAAAAAATCCTTCTTGCTTCTGTCGAATAATTTTAAGTGGCTAATTGTTACGATAATAGAGAATTTCACGTGCAAACGTTTTCGTCGCGTTATCTAAATATTTTTCAAATAATTATTTCACTCGACCATGTTTTGGACGATTTTCAAGAAATGCAGCAAAAATAAAAGCAAGTCTTCGAGATCCGCCCACACGGAGCAGCCGGTGAACGATTCGAAAATAATTATCCGTGATCTTCTTCTGTCCAAATTGGACGAAGTCGACGATTTGAACGCGATATATGACGATCATTTCGTGTACGTATCGGACAAACATTTCGATTATCTGTCCGTCATCGATCCTTATCGCGAACTCAGAGAGTCGGTTCCTTCAGCGGTAACTGCAGTGGCCGATCGGAACGTTATTGAAAATGACGCGGGCAGGTTAATGGACGAGTTGAAGGATACGCTAGAAGAATCCATTGTCATTAACAACAGGTGTACTAAAGTAACCGAGAAACAGTTGAAATCATTACAGTGCCCGTTTACTTGGAATTTCGAATCAAACGTATGGAACAAAAAAATGGTGAATCGCATTGAAAAGAAATATGGAAAATTCAATATGGACATTTCTGTGGCAACGTTTTCGTTGGAAAAGTAACACACCTTAATTTGTTATTCCACGTTACGCGATTAATAATCTAAACTAGGAGTCTTCGACCAGTGGGGCGTATTTAGACATTTTTCCTAATACGTAGATTTACTTATTTTATGATAATCTTGTAATCCTTCACTTTTGACTTAAAAATCATTCTGAAAAAACTGAATATCCTGTGCATAGGCGTGGTCATCTATTTTTAGTAGGAGACGTAATTGTAATATTTTTACACACCTCTCCTAAATTGTTTTCCCGAAACCTTAACTGCTTATACGTTAAAATAAATGTTTACCTAATACAAAAGATAAGTTTTAGATTTTGAACGGAGTGAAGTGGTTTTACAATGTTTAATTTATTTAGTAGTAGTAAAATTAATTCAAAATTTTCATCCAGAAACTTTAAAAATCATAAATTGGCTGTAAATAGTACGTTAATGGGGTAATTTTTTAATATTCTTAAAAGTTTTTATTACGGAATAACTACTTCAAATTTAAATAAAATCCGTAAAATTATTAACCTGGTTTTCATAAAATTGATTTTAGTAAATAAGTCGTAACTGCGAAACTAATAGAACTAAAAAACATAAATTTTCATACATTATCAACAATAGTGTGATATATATTGAAAATAATTTCAAAATTTTTTATCAGTTTTGACTTAAATATAGAATTTTGGAAATAACTTGTTTTGTGTAAGTTTTTATAATAAAGTGTCATGTTATTGATATCATAAATTCGAAATTTAATACAACCCTACTCATATATTATAATATGTCTAACGACCCTAAAAAGATCTCAAACATCATGAATTAATCAATTTTTATAATCGATTTAAGTTAGAATTTGAATGAAACTAGTTATTTTTATGTAAAATAACGAAATTTTTTCAATCGAAACCTAATTTAATGTTTATAGTTTAATCTACGGTAGATTTTTTTTGTGTCAAAATATTCATTACGTGTGGTTCCATCTGTGACTAATTATCACTGTATGATTATTAAACAACGGATAATTTGTGTAAAATATTCAATATTTATTTTAAAAGTGGTTTTACTTTTTGGAAAGTTTTCATAATTTCAAATTACGCTACTATTGATAATAGATATAAATTTAAAGTTTCTAGTAGCAAAAGTTTTAGTTACGACTAAATTACTGAAAAATAATGGAACTTATTACTTCGTGGAAAAATTATTGAGAATTAAAAAAAAAATACCTCTTTAAATTTTTTAATTTCATCCGAATACTCTACTGGAAATCGTATTACTTTTCGTACGGGTCTGAGTACTTTTTCAAATGTTTCAAGTAGAAATAGTTTTTCAAGAAAATAAACAAACATTGTTGCGAAAACCATTAGCCTTCTTCGCTTCTAAAATTTAAAACTAATCGATAAATATTTTGAAAAACCAATTAAAATAATTTCATAGAGTGTAGGCATAACTACGTACCAAACAGTCTTGGGTACAATTATTGAACACTACAAACATAAGTTGCCGGTTGTCATAGACAATATTCACCATCGATACGTTATTTACTGTTGTTTATTGAAGATAAATAAACCTATATGCGTTATTAATGTTTTGTTGAATTTTTTTTTTCGATTTGTCAGGTATACAAGCAATCTAATCGTTGGTTGTGTACAGTACAAAACCGACGCGGCAGATAAAGCGCATGATCAATTGATACGTATTTGGGAATGGCTAGACAAATTAGACAATACAGATGATGCGTTTTATTTAGACATTCGAGAAGGTTTGAAGCATATCACGATGTCCACATTATGTCATATATTGTATACTATGAATAGAATGGAATGTCGTCAGGTAAGCAAATGTGGTTACGGATCAATGCGTTTCCGTTAAAAACATCTCAGATCTATCTTGCATACACCATAGCTATCTACTTTAAGATAGCATTCAACCCGGTGAAGATCCAGACGAGGGGTTTAGGGACTTAAGTACCCCCTTTGGATCTATTTTATATTATTTTAATAAGAGTAAGGATTTTGCAGCTCTATAAAACTAAAAAACAAAAAAAAAAAATACTTAAAATGAAACTATAAAGCACTAAAAATCAAAAATCTTAAAAAACAATGCCTAAAAAGATTCCAAAATTAACTAAAAGAAACAAAATAAAATAGCATGCCTTTTCATTCATATCAAATAAGTTAAATATATATAGCTCATATCTTCGTTTTATATTAATATCAAAAAAAAAAAAAAAAAACAAATGCCTACAAAATCCAAACTCTAGTAGGTAATGAATATTACTAAAATAGCCTTTCAAATACACTAATATTTACGGTATATTTCAAGGGAAAAAAATGCTAAAAAATTTTACTTAAAGGCAAAAAATTACAATTCATGATTTCATGAAAATGTAGTCAACGGCATATTTTATCATTTTTATTTAATTTTTTGGTAGATTTTTTACACGCTTGGCTAAACTAATGAGAATTTTGAAAACTATTTTTTTAAAGATCAAAAATCGCATTCCAACAATTATTTAAAATAATATTTTTTTTAAATGTTCAATAAGTTTTCTAAAAACTACCAAAAACTTGAAAAAATGGCAAAATATTCGACAAACCAGATTTTCATGAAATCTATTTTAGTAATTTAGCCCATAACTGATTGAATTGGTTTAAAAACTAGAAATTTTTACCAATTATCAACAGCAGTGTAATATAGACGGAAAAAAAAATATAGAATCTAAATTACCTTGTTTCTCGTAAGTTTTCAACGAACAAATTATTGAATTATTGACATAATATTGTTTTAAAATTTAACATAATCACACTCACATAAAAATCTATATAATATATCATCTTTATCATAATATCTCATGAACCTAATGACATATAGTAAACTGTAAGTCAACTTTTTTTTTTTTTAACCATTTAAAGTTAGAATTAGCATGAAACTCGTAATTTTAGCGTAAAATAATGATCTTTTTCAATCAAAACCAAATTTATAAAACATATACTATCTTATATCTAATATGAACTAAAATTATATTTGTCACTTTTCTAGAAAAAAAAAAAAAATAGCTCCCTCTATTTCAGATTTCTAGATCAGCTCCTGCAATCAACAGCTTCTTGATAGTGCAGCAATTTATACAATTTCCAAGCATATAGAAATGTTGCTAGTACACGTTTTTGAATCTATTAACGTTCATATAACTTTTTAACTCAATATATTTATCTTAAGATTAAAAATTAACCCTTACTTATTTTAGGTAATTTTTCTTTGTTTTCGGGAAAACTACTGAGAATCGAGAGAAAAATGACGTCTTTTAAATGTAACACGCCAACAAAATTCCCTACCAAAAAAACTACCCTGAACGGCTACACAACGATCTGGTCTAAGCACGTTTTTTCAATTAGAAAGTGTTTTCGTAAAAAAAAAAAAACCAACCGAACAGACTTTGCATCATGGATATACTTAGATTTTCGGGTGGGATATTCTTGGTGGGTGTATATTAAATTTTAAAGAAATGATAAATAATTTCTTCAATTCTTACGATTTAGTTATTTAGTATATTATATTTAGTTACCATCATTGTCACCATGGTTACTATAGTAACCATGGCAATTTTGATTTCCATGGTTGCCATAGTTACAGGATATCATTGTAAATTCATAAGCTTCTTCGCTTCGCTCGAAATCTAATACACTACTAGCTGCATAAATAAATCACCAAAAATTTAACCAGTTTCAAAAAAAAAAATTTAACCCCATGATTGAAAAACTGCACGCACCCAAAACCTATAAAACGTCATTATTTCACCGGTATTGTAATAATTATTTCTCGTGATTTATCGAATTATATTGTGTATTATAATAATATGGCCTTTATGTTTTTAGTTGTTCGAAATGATAACGCGGTTTAGTGACATGAATTCGAAATCGAGAGCTGCGGCAGACGCCGTACGTGCCATCTTCTGCACAGAGATTGGCGGTAAAACGTTAGAAAACGCGGTCCGGCATGCGGAAAACGCGCGCGATTTGGATCCAGACACGGCGCACTGGCATTACGTTTATTCGTTAGCGATGACCGCCCGGCGACAGCAACTGAACACCAATAAGTCGTCTCCCGCGGACGTCGAGTTTAACGCCGTACAATTCGCGATCATTTTGGCCGACAAACCGAACGCGTATTTCGACTTCCACCGAATGGTTTTAATGACTAACAAAACACTTTTTCATTATTGGCTCAACAACGGCGGCGCAAGAATTCACAACAACGAGAATTCGTCGGAAAAAGTGACAAAAGATTTCAACAGTATCGTTGAAATGATCAAGTAATATTGTTATAATAACAATAATACTATTTCGTCGAGTGTCGATTTCTATTTTTTATTTAAAAAATCGAATAATGTTTTATTCTGAGCAGAGCGAAGAAGCAGCTTATGAATTTATAATGACGATTATTGTTATTTTTTTTCCCCCGTTTTATTATACAAATCCAAAAACTTCGATCAGCCACTTTTTGAATCAAGATTCGGCTCTAGATGACACTTTACGAGTGTACTCGGCATTTTTCGAAATTCGCATTATTTCAAAGGGTTTACACTTGATGCCATTGTTGGACCCGCTCTTCCGATCCCTATCCCCCACCCAAAACCCTGACTTCCTACTCCTATCCTCATCCTACCAAACTAACCTACCCTATTATATACCTACCCTTCCTCCCCTCTCCTATCCAACCCTATTCTGTAAACATGACAACCATGGTAACGGGATAACCATGGCAACCATGGAAATTATGGTAACGTAGTAATAATTACTGTTACGTGGTTATTGTATAATAACTGATAACTGAACCTCTGCTCAGAATCGTTTTATTGAAGAAATTATTAATAGTTTCTTTAAAATTCAATACACTCACCAAGAATATTCCACCCGAAAAACGAAGTACATGGTGCAAAGTCTGTCCAGCCTATTTTTTTTTTTTTTTTTTGTTATGTTTTTGTTTTGTTTTGTCAGGGCGGTCGTTGCCATAGAAACGGGAGATCCACATTTGGTCGTGAAGTGTGCGAAATCTCTACTCACTCTGCCGTATTTGAACGAAGACTACCTTTATCTCGCCAAACAAATGATAACGATAGCAGTGAACACGGCCTACAACGACCCGACGGTGATACGAGCGATCGAAAAGAGCATAGAGATTTTCAAAGAATTGGTCGCTGTTTACAAAGCGATAAAAGTGAGAAATTTATTTAGTAGTTTTTTTCCAACTATAGTTGAAGCCAAGTTACTTCGATTCTAATAGAGATAGGTATAACCAGTGACGTGCCCGTTAAGAGAAGGATGCGGAATATATCTCCTCTCCGCTGTCCTTTTTTTACAAGAAAATATATTTATGTTAATTTTTAACGAGGAAGTTGCCACGCAAATTGATTGTCATAATATATTATATTATTATAATATTATTACACGTGCCTAAATGGTATAATACAATATTATTCTCTTCGAAGTCTAATTAATTTGATAATTTGTTTAATTTGGTTTGTACGTACACTGAGGAATACGGACATTAGGCCGACAATCAAGTAGGTAACCGAAAGTATTTTAGCCGACTATGTCAAAAGTGCTCACCCCTTTTTGGCCGTAAAAATGCAAAAATTTGGATTTTTTTTCAGATTGCCCAAGTTACCATAAAAACTATGTTTTTCATAACTTATTTTTTTTACGTCACCTTAAGGATATTCTCTGGAGATACAAACATTCCTTTTTCAAATGAAACCCTCTTCGTCTTAACTACGGAATTTTATTCGGGTCATTTTTCTGTGAATTTTGACATTCTGAAATCAATATTTGTACGAGTAGTTTATATTTTGCAATATTGCGAATTAATTAGGTGTTAGCTGGTAAAATCATAGATTCATAATAATTACGTAATACGTTGGTAAATAAAATATGTGTCCAAGAGAATATTCAAATTTGAATAATTCAAAAACTATTCGTTCGAATTTTGATTTTAAAACATCAAAATTCACAAAAAAATAATACAATTTTTAAATAGGGAGGGGCATACCATTTGGAAAAAAGCTTTTATTATTACAGGACATCCTTAAGGTGACATGAAAAAAATTAGTAATGGAAAACAAAGATTTTATAGTGACTTAAGCATTTTGAAAAGAAAAATCCCAATTTCTACATTTTTACGGCCAAAAATAGGGGTGAGCTCGCTTCAAAAAATCATCCTGCATATATTTACAAAATTCATATCCATCCAAGCCCTAATTATTGTTTATAGCTATTTTATTTTATTTATTCCGGTAGGACGAAAAGAAAACGCAATTGGAAAATACACCTGTTGAATATCATCAGGAGTTGCAACAGGTGGACGATGAAGTTGATCACGATTTGGAAAACGAGTTAAAACTGATCGCACAGAATAATAAGAAAGGCAGTAAACCGGTGATGGATTTAATTCAACTGTTGGAAAAATTTGACGGAAATCACAGATGGAAAATACTGGCACAAATTTGTTCGTATTCTTTACTTTTTAAAGATTCTGCGAATCTCCTCGTTAGTGTGGAACAATTTATGATGTTAATTCATGACAAGAACATTGCTAATAGCGATATCGTCAAGGTAATGCATACAACTTAAAAATTACATTTCTCATAAACTGGTGTGGTACACGACATTAATTTATTTTAGATTCTGAATGAAGTGAAGAAGCTAGTGTTTTTATAATGATGTTTATTTATTTTTTTTCTGTATACAACTTTTCGTATAGAAATACTTGTTCAAAAGTTTCGATCAATAACTTTTTGAAACCCGATTCGCCTCTAGATTGTACTTTTGAGAGGTCATTTTTTGAATTTCTCAATTCTTCAATGTTTTTTTGGAAAAAATATCCAAAATTTGACAAAAACGACTCGAAAACCATTATTTTTTGATCAGAATTTTATGAAAATTTAAACATATATAGAAAATCATATAAAAAAGATTTTGGCGCAAGAAAATTTTGAAAATGTGAAAAAAAATTTTGGACATTTTTCGAACATTTTTTTTTTCTTATATTATTAACTTCCTTCGTTCAGAATCGTTTTACTGAAGAAATGATTTATCGTTTCTTTAAAATTTAATATGCCCGTCAAGAGAATACCACCCGTCATGCGAAGTACACCCATCGCGCGAAGTATGTCCGGCTTTTTATCAAATACTATGTATATGTATATAATATACTGTTGGGTATCGGAAACGTGACCTAAGGAACCGGTTGGGAATCGATCCTTGCTTGAATTGAATTAAGGAACCAGAACCGTTTTTGGAACCTACTCTCATATTTCTTATTATAATGGAACCAAAACAGAAACAACTATGTAATTTTAATAAAATTATAAAGTTAAATATTAAAATACGATTAAAATGCTTATTGATTACCATCATGGTATTCCACTGTGAATAAATTAAATATTTAACCCAATAAAATTGTTTTTAATATTATATACTCTTAAATAAAAAAATTGTTTTCATCAGACCCTAATTTCTCAAATATCTAAAAGCTGGAACCGAAACTAACTATCTTTTTTAACTATTCAAAACGAAATCGGTTTTTTATTAATCCGAATCGGAACTTACATAATCATCAAAGCTCCAGTCCTTGATACCTACTACAGTTGACCGGTGATACACGATTCTGGACACTCATTTTTGACCCGATATTTTTCACAACACAATTGCGGTCGGTGTATGTTTTACAACGTTGCCACGTTAAAATAGATATATTATTTGATTCTTTAAAATTTATTATAAATAGGGAACGGATTTATAGTATGTATTTGAATAAGTTTAAAGTACATAAAGTAAATGACTTCCTGTGGTAAAATAAAATAAATTAATTCTAATTCAGTATAATATAATATTCGATGTTAATTGTCTGCTTGCTCGATATTTTACCAAGTACCCATATCATACCTAATGCCTACATGTCATATAGTATTTTATTGTGCTGATTTGTTTTCAACGATGTTTCAGAATCATAGATCGATATTCATCAAAGACGAATCAAAAGTATTCAATCTGGCTGAATTAATGTGCAATGAAATAAAACTGGCTATTATCCAGGGACACGTGAAAAATCGGGATCAAATTCAATTCTGTCTGGATCAGTTGACTAAAATTATGGAAGTGTGTGAAATTAAATCGAAAAACGTCAACCATACGATGAAAATCGAATTGATTGGGTGTGGTGCGGAAAACCAGCAGAACGGGCTCAAAGAAAACAACAAGCGGAAAAATGATCTGCAAAACGGGACTAAACCAGCGGTGCCGAAAAAATTCAATAAACCACGTCGAATAAAACAGACTCCGAACGTTGTTACGCGTACGCGAGTAGTGAAATCCAACCCGAGAAAAAGGAACCATATCGCGACATAATTAATTTAATATTTGACCGTAATTAAATCAGAATATAAGTAGGTCTACTTATATTAATAAAGTTTTTTTTTTTTTTAATTTTCACCTTTTCATATAGCTCGTCAATTTTAATAAACAGGGTCGGCTTGAAGGTAGTGCGAACTGTGACATGGCACGGGGCCCCGGTCTGTCGGCGAAACCGAATTATCGGATATTTATATTTATTACGTTCCATCTAAACGCTCTCTCTAAATAAGCCTCGCAAAAACTTTGCGCATAAAGCCCTATATTCATCAAGCCGGTCCTGAGGATAGGTATAGAGTAATACGTTATCAATAGGTACTGAATAAACCGTACACACAAAAATAGGTATCAACAATATTATTAACAGTGAAGATATTTTCAATACATCCATATTTACTGATAAGAACCGAAATTTGCTATTAAAATAAAATACAGTGAAACCTCTGAATAGCAGACGTCACCAAAATTTCATCCGTTGTTGGGAAATGTTCGCTTTTCAGAGGAGAGTTCGGCTTACATTGAATTTGGGTCAGATACTTCTGAAAGGTGTGTATCATTTTAAAGAAACGATAAATCATTTCTTCAATAAGACTATTCTGCCGTCGTAAAAATCTTAGATTTTCTCCGCTGAACTTGTTGATTTGAAAAGAAAAACCATTCAATTTTAAGAAGGACGCCGTCGGCGGCATTGTGTATATTATTCAATAATATATAATATAATATTAAATGTGATTTATTTTGTACAGTAAATTATTTAAAATGTGAAAAACGAGTCGAGTGTTGTGTATAGGTCAGATTTCAGAAATTATAGAAGTTATTAAAAAGTAAATGTGTTAAATTTTTAAATAAAAATCGAGTAGTGAGGTATTCAAATGGTAGATTTTGACTTTTTTGACCTTGTTCCTCTTCCCTGGTTTTATATTTCTGTGAAAACCGTTGTTTGTTCACACGTTTAACAGAAATTCGTACAGACCGAACGTATTGGTAGTAGTTTATCTTTTGAAGAACGTTAAAAATTTTGAAATCAATAAATATATTTGTTTTTGCCGCTGCAGTTCGCGCACTGCCTTCAAGCTGGCCGTGGTCGGAGGATTGTAAAATTTCCTGTCGTATCGATGAAAAAAATTTACAAAATTTCCGCGCTGTACTTGTTGATTTGAAAAAAAAAGACGGGGGAAAAAAACAAAAACGATTTAATTTTAAGAAGAATACCACAGACGACGTTGTGCATTGTTATTATTATTATTGTGTACAAGAAACGCGTTAAGTATTAATTAACCGTACTCTCAACTTTTTCCGTCTCGAGTCCTCACAGAATAAAACACACATAACGATGCACGTCAACGCGCAGCAATAGGCTTTCCAGTGGAAACAAAATATGTCCTGGTAAAATTATATTATAATATGGACGTAATATTAGCTGCTATCGCGTCGGAACGAATTTTCGGCTAAGCGATATCGCGAACCAAGGCCGTAACCAGAAAAAATTTCGGGGGGGGGGGTTCAAAAATATTAACTTTTTTTTTTTGCTTGTTAAGTTTAATTATGCTGTCAATTTTTCTAATTTCTTAATTACGGGAAAGGGGAGGGGGTTTTGAAATATTTATTGTA
>JAIPRM010009055.1:0-15216 GCA_025469315.1 Stegophylla sp. TES_Ste_2020
TAGAGGCGAATCGGGTTTCAAAAAGTTATTGATCGAAACTTTTGGACAAGTATTTCTATACGAAAAGTTGTACACAGAAAAAAAAATAAAAAATAAACATCATTGTAAAAACACTAGCTTCTTCACTTCGTTCAGAATCTAAAATGATGTATAATTTTAAAACCAATTCTTTGGTCAAGTTCGTGAACATTTATCGTATAGGAATTTTTCAAAATGCTTACCAATACCAAATCTTATGTTCCCTGCGGTTAATCTTTTAGAATCACTTAGGTATTTGAGAATAAAATATAATAAATCTTGAAGTGTTGTGAAAATTACAATTTCTTTAGGTTTTTACTTTTAAATAAGTTCAGTTCATTTTATACTTTAATATGCTATTATAGCTGTTACACAGTGTTTCGCAACGTTATTTTTTTTTTTTTCAGAATGCGACAAGTGAGTGTAAACTGTAGGAACCCCGCAAAGAAAATATTACAACCGATTAATTACCTACGTCAGACGTCCAAGCACCTTGCCCGCGACAAATTTAATTATCTTACGCTCGGAATGTTTTGAAGACGCCATCTGATTCGTACACTCTGAAATAGCATTAAAATTTATCCACTATTGTTTCAGTTGAATATTTTTTTTTTGCTGTCGAAAGTTAAGAAGGGCAAACGATAAACAAGCATAAAATAAAAATCAACGTTGTATTTATTTAGATTTATTTAAAGGTTACCTGTTATGTACATTGAATTATTATTTTTTGTTATCTTGTTTATAATTTTTGTCTATAATGACTAAAACAATAAAAGTTAAATCGAAATTAGCAGAATGTGTAAAGAACGGTGTCAACCTTAGAGAACAAGTTATGTTCATATTATGAAAACTTGTCAAAACTCAAAAGCATGTCATAATAAATACATATTTTTATCTTATGAAATTAAAAGTCACTTATTACCTACTTAACTTTTGTGCTTTTAACTAGTTAATGCTGGTTTTCGGTCTTACGTTTCATACAGGTATATGGTTTAAAATTTTTTCATAAAATGAGGTTTAATAACTTATTTAAATGTTTTTGAATGTATACTCAATATTTATGTAAGTTTTTGAGCATATCTGCACGTGTATTTTGGCAAAAATTTTTTCAGTGTATGAACTTGTTATTAATGTCATTAGGGACATTAGGGTAAAGAAAAAAATGTCGTAAAATGTCGTTTATCTATATTTCGTTTTTAAAAGTCCATTTATAAACAGTTCATTACTGGCGGTAAATCGTAAATCTATTGAATAATATAGAAAATCTAAAAGTAAAATAGGTTCTCATGATGTGTATTTATGTACACTGCATGACGTATATTATTGCCTCCAGCCGTGTTTACATCGAAAAAGACTTTTCACCCATTAGCTATAAATATCCCCTGGCGATTTGATTAAAATGTCTCTCACTCAAAATATCACAGCGTAATAAAATGCACATTTATTCGGATCGAAATAGTAAGTATCAAAACTGTTACACTAGTTTAAATAAAATTATTATAAAAAGGGCCCTAGTGTATTAACTAGTAAAGGATGTAAAATTAAAATTATATTATAAATAATAATTACAGTAGAATCTAGATTATGCGTTCTCCATTCAACCGTCTTTCTACAGAAATTTCGCTTTATTTTTCTATTCCTGTTTTCGGTTAATGAATGTAATGAGTACAAAAAATATGTCGAATAGATAGATCTTATACAATACAATCACAGTTTTATTAATAAACATTTCAGTGAAACTTAAGTTACCTATTCTATGATTTTTAGATTATGATCTAGATTCTAGATTAAATATAGTTTTCAAACGCATAACTCCCGACATTCCGTATAAAATAAACTTATAAGTTTATAGTTTATTTGAGTTACTACTAGATATCATAATAATTTAGATAACAATGCAATATTTTTTTAAGGAAGTTATTAGAATTTTCGATTTTTGTATAACTCGTTTTATTAAGGAAATTACTTAAGAATAACATAAAGTAATTTTCGTCACATGGTAAAATATGTATTAAAATTACGCGTTACAGTAAAAGTACCATCATTACATGACATTACATTACATTATGTGTTACTTTCCGTTACATTATTACGTGGTATTGGATAGTGAATACTTCTTTGTCATTAGATACAAAATAACTATGTAAGTACAGTATCTAAAATACAAGTTATGTTTTTAGATTTTGAATGGAGAATTTTTATTTTTTATTTTTCTGTAATACTCTTTTCAATACAGAAAACTTGTCTAAGAGTTTCATAAAGTAACTTTTTATGTCAAAAATGACACCCAGGTGGTACTTTTGAGAGATCAAATTTCGAAATGTTTTTTCAAAAACGAGAATAACCTGTAGAAAAATTGACAAAAAACGGTAAAATATGGTATTACCGGTATTTTCATAAAATTCAAAATTGTTTTTTAGCATTACTTCAAAAATAATGTAACATAGACAAATAATGCCATAAACGAGATTTTAATAAATAATCTATTTTGTTAATTTCGCTATAACTCCGAAACTAATATAACTAAAAACTTGAAATTTTCACCCATTATCAATAGTAGTGTACAGACCATAGACGTGTCCAGACTTCAGTCTCTGAGGGGGCAAAATACAGTGATCTATTTTTTTATTTTTTTTATACACTTAAACAAACATCATGTTTATTATTATTTTAATTTTTACTTAATTTTTTCTCCTTTTAGCTGTTTTCCTTTCGCTCAGCGATTAATCTTAATTGTTTAAACACATTGTACCTACGTAATTATAAATAATATGTATAAAGGATTTTTTTATATGAGAAAAAACAGTTGGAAAAATTTTTTAAAAAATTAACAAATTACATTTTTTAAAATATATATATACATTAAATATATATATTTTCATATATATATATATAGACAATAATGTCTATATATATTTAAACTTTTATATAGTAGAAAAAAAAGTTTTAAAGGGGTTTTTCTCAAATTTTGGGAAGTTTTTCACAAATTTATCACTGACCTAAATAATCATGTATTTACTATTCTACCCAGAAGCTTCGTTCAGAATTGTTTTATTGTAAAAATTATTTATCATCTCTTTAAAATTCAACAAATTCATAAAGTTAATAAAAACTATTATAATATATAGTAAAGTCGGGCGCCATAATAATTCGTTTACAATAAGGTATTGTTGAAATTTTCACGATTTAAAAATCACGTAATTAAAAATCGAATGAATTGATTTTAACAATATATATATTATATTAGTAAACTTATTATATGACTATAACTTGTATACAATTTTTAATCTTTTAAATAATAAATTAAAAACGTTATGGAATAATAAATAATGAAAATAAATCAATAATTTTTTGTATGAACAGACATTTAAGCCATAACCATAAATTAATAAATTATTCCAACAAGCCGATTGAGGAATTTTTTGGTAAAAAAATGTCTATTAAATTAAGAATTTAAAAAATGTATGGGATTCTAATGGAAGATTCGAATTTACTTCGTAATCCGTGAAAAAAAAAACTATTTTGTACAAATTCTGACTTAAAACGTTTATATAAAAAAAATTATTTATGAATTTTTAGATTTTATTTGGGCCTTTAGGTATTTTATATGTGACAAAAGTTGTATTACATTTTCAACTCTTTATATCAAAAATTTAAAATTTAATTTTATTGTATTCAGTTTGTACGTAACATACATCGCTCTCTTACAGTATAAAAGTCAACTAAAATTTCATTAAGAATATTCGGCAAGTATAACGCATTATATGTCCCAAAGATGACGTTATGTTACCAAAATAAAATAATAGAATCCATTCACATACCTACTACTTTGTTGATGATGTTTTGTCATATTTGTTAATCGTTTTTTGATGGTCTATAAAAACAGAAACTATTGAAATTGACAATTTTTTATTTTAGATTGTGAGTGGATTGAAGAAACTAGTGTTTTTTTAATTAATTTATTTATTTTTTTTTTTTATATGAACAGTGGACTAGTTTTCGTATAAAAATACTTGTTCAAAATATTCGAATAACAAATTTTGAATCAGAATTTTGCTCTTGATGTTCCTTTTAGAAGGTCATTTTTCGAAATTCTCAATAGTTTTTCCAAAATTTAGTAAAAACTACCCAAAATTTGACAAAAATGCCTTTAATTTTTTATTCATACGATCTTTATGATAATTTAAATATAGATTGAAAAAATAATTTTAGTAAAGAATTTTTTTTTAATTTGTCCAATTTTTTTATTACTTAAAAAAAAATTTTTTTATCATCAAAATATGTTTATTCAGTTCTCAGTTAGAGGGTTTAGTATTAAATGCTCGTTACAACCAATCCTAAATTTCAAGGAGACCAATTTATTATAATAAATTTTCAATTTTTATCAACATTGAAATTTTTTTAAGTTTTTTTTTTTTGTTATTATTAATAATTAATAATAATGCACAAAAAAATTTAAAAACTTCTAAATAGAAAATAAAAAATTTAAATTGTTCCCCTAGAATTTTAGAAATTCTTTTATAATAATAGTAAACTTTATAATTTTTATGTAAAATTATTCTATACAAACTGAAACTTCGATCAAAATAGTTGTATTGAAGAAATGATTTATCGTTTCGTTAAAATTTAACACGGTCATCAAGTCCCACTCAAGGAGCGAAGAATACCCATGGGCCACGTGGCGTAGTATGTCCGACTTTTGAATTGTAAAAATATGAATTATGGTACATTTAATATTTTTCCATTGGTTGGTTAGTAGATTGAAATTAAGAATATGATTAGAGAGTAAAAATCTCCATATTATGATTTCGGGTGGATACAAGATTATTTTTGGATGTTTCATAAATTTAAATGAAAATCATTATAGTTACGATGTACCTAATTAATAAATAATTTAAATGAATGTATTTGTGTTACTATCATAATACACATTTAGACTCTGAGCAAAGCGAAGAAGTTAGTGTTTTTACAATGATGTTTATATTTTTCTTTACTTTATTTTACTTTACCTTACTTCACTTTTGTGTTAAAGCAATGGTAAAATGAAAACGTAGTTTTTTTTAGATGCATTTATAAATATTTTAAATGGCATGTATGCTTGATTTAAATTTGGATGCATTGAAATTTCAAACGTTTATTAATTGAGTTAATAAAATCCATTTCTCGATCATTATCGTAGAAAAAATAAGATTATATGAGTGTAGGTAATATGTAAAAATATTTGCACGAAAAAAATCTACTTTGTTCTTATGAATATGATTTCCATTTATATATTTTGAATTCTGGGTAAACAGATTATAATTTTAAAATAGTTGAAATCAATCACCCTAATGTAGTCAAATGATTATTAAGATTTGGAATAATAAAATATGTTCAACTAGTTTGAAAAAAAAAAGACACCTCTAAACTGTAAGTACAGTTACACTCACTAATATATTTCTTTAATAAATCCAAAAGCATTGATAGAATACATAAAACGTATTTCCTGTTCAAAGAACACTGAAGAATGTTTTTCATGTTAAGAATTTTATAAATATTTCTTTTAGGTGTTTTTTTTTATGTACATTTAATCTCATCAGGAGCCATCACTATATACATTCTCATATGGAAATTGAACTTAAAACCTTTGACAGCTGACTGGATTTATTTATATAACTATAGCCTATATAAGCTTTATCCCCCTATACATTTATGTATTTTTGTATTATGTATAATGTATTTAATTTGCAAATCTAAACTTATGTAATGTTTGCAGAAAGTCGAAAAATTACAATGAAAATTTTAAACACAGCTATATAAATTAAAATTTATTTTATTGATTTCTCATACATGTTTTGCTATAATATATTTTGTACAATATGCTAAACTATCGATTTTTTATGTTTGAAATATAATTCGAATATTAAATTATATTCTTTAAATTAAAGTTCAAATCTTTGAAACCAAATTAATTGTTTTAATCGATTTTTGATATTATGACTTGAAAATTTAATATGATCTCACTGACATATATGTCTAATTGACCTGAAAAATCTCGAAAATCGTAAGTCAACTTTTTTCTCTATAACCATTTGAATTTAGAATTTCGTTAATTGTACCTAAATTACACACTTAAACGTACATGAAAGAAAATTGGCCCAACTGATTTTTTTGAAACTTGATACTTAGATAGAAAACTTCATTGCGAATATTTTGGTGTAATAAAATTTTGAGCGAACAAAAAATTAAACATTTTACAAGAGTTTGATTGAAAAAAAAAGTAAAGTAAAGTAAAGTTAAGTAAAGCAAAGGAAAGGAAAGGAAAATGAGGTAAAGTATAGAAAAGAAAGCTGGACATACTTCGCTCTTCGGATGAGATACTCTTGAAGGGTGTGTATTATAATTTTAAAGAAACGATAAATAAGACCATTCTGAACGAAATAAGTTAATAATATAAAGAACAATAATAGTCGTCATTTTTAACACACTCACCAAGAGTATCTGACCCTAGGAGGGAAGAATATCCATGGTGCGAAGTATATCCGGCTTTCTAGTCTATACTTTACTTGTCTTTGCTTTAGTTTTCGGGTCCAAGGATATATATTCATATTTTCTTGATGAAAATAACGTCCTGTTATTTATTATTTCTTCACTATAAATTTTAGAGAGACATCACTCTTTTTCAATACACATAATAAAACATGCGATGTAACGTGGTAGCGAATAAATTGTATGACATAATATTATGTTATAATTAACATATTATGACAGTATGTTTACTCGCTGTGTTTACCTACAATGTTCTCCGGACGGGAAGAGAACGAGTTATTTGCTCAATTCATCTCTTCGTAAACGCTATAAAAAAAATGGGAGCACGAATGCCGGGTAAACAAATTAAAAAGTACATACATATTTTTTGCGACAGTACAGCTAATAATGTGTTTATTATAATTAATTCTTAACCATGTCCATGACACACACATACGAGATAATATCTCTGTTGAACGTGCGAACGAATAGATCTATGTCAACTGTGTAAATATAACTATAATATTATGTAATATGCGCCGTGTATACGTTTTAATCGATAGAAACGCAACGTGCAGTGTGTCCGATAGCGATGGAAAATCATAAATACATTATCTTGTCAAACAATGATATATGCTACGATGCAATGTGAATGTGGATTAAGCTTAAGGCTGGCGCCTCGGCGTGATGATTTATACTTCTATGCAGTACTATTTTTGAATAATTCATTTTGACAACCAGCAGTTGTTGACACGACATCGGTGTTTTATGATTGTTTCGAAATTCATTTTTTTTTTCACCTTAAGAGCAGCATCGAAATTAGCTGTTAGGATAAAATCCCACCCCAAGATCATAATTCAAAAGCTAATTCCAAATGGTTATTATAAATAGAAATTATCACAATAAGGAGAGGTGAAGCTATTTAATATTTATAATACAAATTGAAGAGCTTGGTGTAGCAACAAGATCTCTACAGAACAACAAGAACTTCACTTTTAAAGAAAAATCCGTATGAATAAAGTCATTTTTTATTCAATGACGAAAAATAAAAACAATTAAATGTTTCAACATATTTTATTTTAATTAATGGAACCCATAAATAATAAATACATTATGTTTTTTATTTTTATAATTATTATAAAATTTAATTTTACATTATATACTTGATGTATATATAATATATATCTTGTTTTTTGATCCGAAATATTATTTTCTAATAATTGTTATAATATTTATGGTTGTTGTACAAAAGTGTAGGTAATTTCTTGTTTTACAATTATTTACGATAAAAATGAATTTTCGAAAGAAATTGACTAAATTTTTGTTGCTATTTCCTTCAATAATAGTAAAAATTAATATTAATACCTTACACTGTAACGTAACGAGTCAATAGCAACGAAATTTATACTTTAATTACTATAATTTATAATTTAATATACGTGTTAGTACAAGACGTAATAACTTGCCTATTATTTTATCATATAAATATTGTTGTGGTCATTATTGTACTCGTCTACGTTTCTAGAAAAAAAAAAATAAGGTGTGTCCAAAAAGAAATTAGAACAAAATCAAACACCATTGAAGTTAGAACTCAAGAGATGTTAAAGTTTTATGCGGTTATGTAAACAAAGTTATCTAAAATAGTGGTGAACAAAAAATTTAAAATATAATAATTATTTCTAAATTCTTTAAATGGATTTTACTTTAAATTGTGTTATAATTGATATGCTGATAAACAATTGCAAATGGTTTTAAGAAATTCCCAGGAGGGGCAATGGCCACTTCCTTGTGGGCGCCCATGGTTAGGGATTACGTATACTATTTGTAATTTTCGGACAATAATTATCACAAAAGAATAAAGCAAAGAAATTAAAGCTGTTCAAGTGTGATGTTGTAAAGATATGGTATTTTTAGCAACTGAGTTAGCCTCTTCGTTTTCCTCGATAATAATGTTACAGTGGTCTGGAATTCGGCATGACCGTATTTTTATTATTATTATTTTTTTTTTTATGTTTTCGTGAATGAGATTTTGTATTTGAGATTCAGATGACAAGACGCGTATTTTTAATGTTATTTATGGCAGCATCGACTGATATTAAATTGATAAAATATCAAATTTCCTATATTTTTCGAGTCATTTGTATCGAACATAGCCTGTGGTATCGGCACGAGGAATAATAATTACTTCGATCCAGTTTGTTATAGCAATAATACTTTTGTCATCAATGATGGACAAATTTCAAGATTTCGTGAATCTTCCAAAATAGTTCATTCACGATTGTATTTAGTTTTTTTAGTTTTTTGTATTCAAGATTTTATTTTTTTTTCGCCATTTAATATATAAATAAATAAATAACTATATAAATACATTTTACTGGTAATTTAAACAATTGATGCTCAAACCATACTCACAGGACTGGATCAAAGTGGGGGGGGACTAGGAAGGGCTGTATCCCAGGGCTGTAAGTCAATGTTGAGAAAAATTATGTTCAATACTAGTCTACAACTTGAATTAATTGAGTTTGGTTAGGTTAAGCGAATTCGTTTAATTTCTGATGTATTTCACAAAAAATGAAAATGAATTACGTTTTTACATTTTCATTAAAAGCTTTCTTACGATAATTTTCTTGCTGTAAGAGAAATTACAATGGAAATAGAATATATATATATATATATACATATGTATGAATAAATATTTTCGCGAATGGAAACGCACAAAATCAGTTAGTAGATTGCAGTTAACGGATGAGCACCTTTATTACATTTTAAGAATTGAAATAATAAAATTCCAACCAGGCATTTAATTATTAATGAACGAAATACAATCCCAAATTTTAAATTACTACGGTCCATGGGTTAGTGTCACTGACGTAAGCGGAGTACCCGTGGGAGGAGGATATGAGCATTCCTCCCATATAATCTATATTAGTATATAATTGGTTTATATATATATATATATTTATAATATTAGCAAATAAAAATAATTTGAAAATAAACGTAACTCAAATAAAATATATCATTTTACGATTAAAATCGTTATTTTTTTCAATCAAACCGTAAACACTCCTAAAATGAGAATTGAAAAGTTAAGGTGTGACACATGTTTAGAGTTCGCATTATTGTAAGAATCGATATTGTTCACTTCTTCGCATCTAGAACAACAATATTATTTGAAAAAAAAAATCAACTAAAAATACTTAACTACTATTCTAATTACGTGTAAAACAGAAAATGTGTATATTCTTCAATATACAAGTACTCGAAAAATGTAAATGTAATATTAATTGATTTAACAATATAAATGTATTATATTAGTAATAAGTTCTATTAAAATAGTTTTATGTATGATTATTCTTAGCTTTTGGATTATGATGTTCTATATTTTAACTGAATACAAAGATACTCTAATAGTGTAAATTTTGGTGAATTTTTTTTTTATTTAGCCTATCTCGAAAATTAAGTATGCCAATGTCACATTATATGAAATTTTAATGTTTTCACTATATTTTCTGTACTTTTTCTTTGAAAACTTATTCATCCAAATATAAGAAATAGAAGAAAATTCACTTTTTTTTTTTTTTTTAAACCTATCATTAACTTATAACGTATGCTATCGATTTTTAATTAGTAATATTTAAATAAAATTCTAATTAATTTTCAATATAGTTTATATCACTATTTTAAACGTGGAAATTTAACTTAAAAATTGTGATTTTATGCAGTAATAATTAATTTTTTAATTTTCTTAAACAGTAGAAGCACTAGAAGTACTTAATTTACCACAATGCTATACATGTGATAATTAAGCCTAGTACATTTATCAAATTAACAGTGACGTTTACTTTAGGTAACATTAACGTCTAAAACACTATAAATCAGGTGTGAAGAGCTCAATGATAATTATTTACTAAGGTGACTAATTAATTAATTTGCCGTAATATATAGTTAAAATGTAAATTTCGAAAACAATTTTTAAAGATGATGTTTGTATTCAAGCGAAGTGTAATTTCATTAAAATTATCAGAAGAAGTTAGAAATTTCCATTTAATTAAAACGAACAATCATTCTCGTGAAAAAAATTTAAGGTTAAGCGTTTCCCAGGAAAATATAGGAAAATAATTTTAAAAAAATATTGTTAACTTTATTAATTTATTACATTTAAATTGCATTAGGTAATAATATTAAACATTAAAAAAATCCCAATAAGGTAATGCATCTTATTTTCTCAATCTTTAAATTATAATTGGGCACGAGCGGTTATTTTGGTTTTCTCGCGAAGAGGTTTTCGTTTATCTATACTTCGTATGATAATATTCTTGGATAAAAGTAAAGCTCTAAAAGTTTCATGTAGCATTGTGTATCCCTTTTATTGATTGGAAATTTGACACAGTTGGTACCGTCGTTATTCGTACTTCTTTTTTATTAATACTTAGAATTTGGTAAATGACTGACATTTTATAGTAAACTGAGATTTGTGTAGAATAATAATTTCTCGCGAAACTAATGATTAACCGCCACTTTTCAGAGTTCAATAATGAGGGCTGGAGTTTTATCCCTCGAAAATTCTCATAAAGTAGAACAAATAATTCAAAATTAAAAATGTTAGAAAGGTCAAATAGTGCTAAACAAAATTCATAATAATAGTAATAATGTGTATTAGTATCGCAACTTGAAAATCGAAACGCATTTCTTTTTACATAGTTACGATATAATATGTAACGTAACAAAAATAATAAAAGGCAAACAAACACGTGTAACAAAATCTTTTTAGGTAGGTAATAGTAATAAAATGAGAGTTTATCACCTAATAAATCGTATTTATAAAAAAACATTTTCAATGTCTTTTTTTCTACTTTGTTTTATTTTGTGCACATAACGGAGATAAGAATTAAAATAATACCAGTGTACCTGTATATTTAACTTAATTATTGTACAATGAACAATATTGAAAATGATGTTAACTTTTCCTTTTATTGGAAAAACTTTTCTCTACATGAAAAAGTACTCGGATCGTAATAAATAGTAAAGTTCTAGATAAAGGATTCGATTCATATAAGCAGTATATTAAAAATAATATTTTTCGAAATTTACAATATATTCGAGCATCAGAGAAAACTACCGAATTATTACCAGTGTATACTGGTAAGCAGAATTATTGTTTAAAGTTTGAACATTTTACACAAAATACTCATATGTAGATCTACTTGTATTCACATGTTTGATAAACTAAGTCGAATTAATTTTTAATTATAAAAAATTTAAATTTCAAAACATAGCAAAATCGAAAACTTTATTTCTATAACCGTATAATATTAGAATTTATACGAAACTGATCAGGTTTAAGTAAAATAATAAATTTTTTTTTTTCAATTAAAACCTTATAGAACATTTCATTTCTAATCCAGTAGAAATTTTTTTTTACAAAAAATTTCTTCACGTATTTTTCTATAGGTACGTGGTATAATTTTCATGAAATTCGGATCAATTACAATTTAAATTTTAAAATACGGCTCAAATGTTGTTTAATCCAAATAATGGCAGATTTCTTTTCCTTATTATTACACAACACATTTTAAATTTATATTTTTTATTGAAGAAAATTGCATACAAACACGAGCTTTCTAATATTATACATATATTTTTTTTTCGTTAATGAATTATTGTAATTTTTAATCATAAGAGTTTTAAACTTCAAAACATAAAAAAAATAATAATTTTCACGAATATTTTAATTGATTATAAATTATTCTTACATCACCTATTTCAAAAGTAATATTGCTTTTAAATTTTTAAAATGTCAATTATTAATGATCATCAATTATTATCAAAAACAAATTTTGGATATAATGTAAATATGTAACAATAGTTAAACATACCTACTCAATATAAAAGAAATAAAAAATTATTGTTGTCTATAATAATTAATTAAAACTCAACTGAGAATAGTCTTTTTGAAGAATGATCTATGTATTCAACACACCCACCAAGAATAACTCACCCTATGAGCATAAAATACCTATGGTGTGAAATATTTTGGTATCTTTCTAATAAAATGTTAAAAATAAATCTTTTTTTTTTTTTTCATGTACTATTTTAAAAAACGTACTCAATAACAAACATTATTTCTGTATTATATTTAAGGCGTGTATACGTGGGGCAATTGAGAAGTTTCTGAGAAAGACTTGAGCTTTTACAAAATTTGATCAAAGAACCTAATATTTAATATAAAATTTAATCTTGTAATTTAATAATAATAATTGTCTAATCATTTAATCTGTTGGACCCGTGGTTTAATAAATAATTTTTTTATTAAAATTTAAAAGTAAGTTGTTTTAAATATTTTATTTTTCAAAAATTCTTTATTTGTTTGTTACACACAGCTATTTTATCGAAATTAAAATTACTATTTTTCGTGACTCGAGTGTTTACTTGTAATACGTTCTCAATATTCAGACAGTCTGTTATAAAATATTTTTATTGGATCACACGGTGAAATTGTTTGGAATCGTATGTATTATTTATATAGCTTATGTTCGTGTGGTTTTATTGCATACTAGTGGAAAATGTCATCTGCATATAAATAAAATTTAAAATGATAAATATCCAAAGCTAATATTTAACAAATAAAAATAAACGTCCAATTTTCATTATATACTAATGAAAAATGTGGCTAAGACGATGAGAAATGAAACAGGTGGCTTCCTGGCAAATGTATAAAATTATATAAATATAATTAAAAAAAAGTGTATACTTCGCACGTTGGGGTGTTTTTCGCACCTCGGGTGGGATACTCTTGACGGTTGTATTGAATTTAAATGAAACGATAAATCATTTCTTCAATAGTATGATTTTGAGCGAAGCTTCAACTAATACACAATAATAATTATCAGTTTTGAAGAATTGAACCTAAACGTTGAACTAAAAATATTTTGTTACAAACAACATTTACGAAAAACGAAAATTGATTTTCATATATTCACACACACCTACACCTAATGAATACTCCATAAATTATATAATACTGACAATTATTATTGTGTATAAAATAACTGAAGCTGCGTTTAGAATCGCTTTATTGAAGAAATGATTTATCGTTTCTTTAAAATTTAACACACCCGCTAATTGCATCCCACCCAAAGGGTGAAGAATACCCATGGTGCGAAGTATGTTTGGCTTTTTAAATTTAAAAAACTCATTTATTTAAACAGTTATTGCAGTATATTTAAAAACGCTTTTATTTTAAATTTGAATAGGTATTATAACATGACCAATAATTATTTAATTACTTTACGATAAACAACGTTATTTTTTTAATTTCATTAAAAAAAGTGAGTTAAATTACATATTTATAATTATACTATTATTGTACCTGTTTATTCAATTATTGAGTATTTCATTCATAAAGTTATTACACATGTAAATGTTATTTGAATTTATTTAAAGAGCTATTTTTCTTTTAAACATCATATCATTCATTTATTGTACATTTATACCTTTAGTACATATTGTTTATTTTTTTTCAGTAAAACAATATATATATATATATATACATACATTACTAAGAGTAATAGTCACATTGATAACTAATTTATACTTATATTATATATGGCTTGCATTGTTAAGAAAGATCTATTCATCATGTCCAAAAAATTCATCAAAATTATACTTTGAGATTTTTTTTAATTAACTAATAAATAATGTAAATAACAAATACTCTTATTAGTGTTCTCTTAGCGTAATAGATTGTGTATAATAAATTTAAAAAAACCTAATAAATCTCTGAGTCGTTTTTTTTATAACAGATGGTTTTCAGAAATAATTTAACAGGACAATAGTGTAGTTATGATTAGGTACCTATTTGATTATTTTATTAGCAATCGCGGGGAATTAATTGTTATTATCTAGACAGGAAATAAACTTAGATGTGTTTCTTGGATTTTTACGAATATACGATACTTGAGCGCAGTATGAAATAATTCAATGTTTTGAGTAGTTTGAAATAATGGTAAAAAAAATTACTTCACACCATGGGTATTCTTCACACCTCGAGTGTGATACTGTTGGCGGGTGTGTTGAATTTCAAAGATAAAATAAATAATTTCTTTAATACAACGATTCTCAGCGGAGTATCAATTAATGTACAATAGTAAATAGTAATTGTCAGTATGTTTAACAGTTGTTATTCAATAACAGAATAATCCATATTATGCAATTCATTATTCGTGTAAATAATCAAATTTGTTTAGTAAGTTAAGTAATAATAAGTTTTAGAATCACCAAGTGGTAGAAATTCGACTAGAATAGCAAAAAAATTAATTAATTTTTTTTTTTTTCTGATCTGATTTGACACTCTTCTTACATATTATACTGATAAACACGTATTGAACTGAAATGTTAAGCTAAAAATAATGATTTAAAATAAAATATAAACGTCATAATAAAAAAGCCGGACATACTTCGCACGATGGGTGTACTTCGCACGACGGGTGGTATTCTCTTGACGGGTGTATTAAATTTTGAAGAAACTATAAATCATTTCTTCAGTAAAACGATTCTGAACGAAAGAAGTTAATAATATAAGAAAAAAAAATTTTTTCGAAAAATGTCCAAAATTTTTTTTCACATTTTCAAAATTTTCTTGCGCCAAAATCTTTTTTATAGGATTTTCTATCTATGTTTAAATTTTCATAA
>JAIPRM010009056.1:0-15215 GCA_025469315.1 Stegophylla sp. TES_Ste_2020
AAACATAGATAGAAAATCCTATAAAAAAGATTTTGGCGCAAGAAAATTTTGAAAATGTGAAACAAAATTTTGGACATTTTTCGAAATTTTTTTTTTTTTCTTATATTATTAACTTCCTTCGTTCAGAATCGTTTTACTGAAGAAATGGATTTATCGTTTCTTTAAAATTTAATACGCCCGTCAAGAGAATACCACCCGTCGTACGAAGTACACCCATCGTGCGAAGTATGTCCGGCTTTTTTTATAATAAATTTTTAAATTGTTTTTACTTCTTCTAACATTTATAATTTTCTCTCAAAATAATTAATGACAAGCTATTTCCACTACTGAGTCATAAATTATTGTTTGTAGCATTCATTTATTCATTTATTGTATTAAATTAAGACACCCGTACTCATTTGGGATACTTAAATAAGTTAATTTGAGGTATATAATAATTGTATAGGTTTATAAAATAAGACACCCATACTCTATTGGGGTACTTAAATATGTTAATTTGAGGTATATAATAATTGTATAAGTAAATATATTATAATTAAATAAGTACCTAATTAATAGTTAACATTTAAATATAATGTTAAGAACTAAAATTTAATTTTGTATACGGGATAAAACCCAAAAAAATTTGATTATACGATTCACATCATTAATTATAATCTATGATTAAATAATGTAAAAAAATTATATAGTCATCGACAACATAGAAAGTAATAATTTTATACAATTTTTAAACGTTTACATTGTAATGAATAATGATGTAATACAATTTTAATAGTAAAACAGTTATCCAACCTCATCAGGTTTACTTCCCGAAATTTATCCTTACTTAAAAACAAATGCATTTTTGAAAGAAAAATATTATATCTATCGATTATTTTTTGATATCAATATTAATACCTCTGTAGAAAAGGTTAAACTATTGAAACATAATAAATATTTCTAAATAGGTATTATGAATACACTCTTTTTAGACGTCATCGACTTTCCAAATTATTCTTAAGATTTAGATTTTGTAATAAATCACGAAGAATCTGAAGACGGCGATTCATCGGCAATAACACTTTTCCAATGTTTTCTTTTGGTTTCTAATACCTGTAACAACGTGTTAATTAATTCATAATGAGTGTCGAGTGATGACTTGAACGTATCAGAATAACTATATCACTATCGCCAACGATTGACTGCGTTTTGACATCTATTAAATTATAGTAGGCCGCACAGTGTACTAATAAAGGACAATCAATTTTGAAAAATGGTGGTATGAATTGAATTTTACCAGGACAAAATCTATTGAAATTATGAAGGTATTTAATGCTTTTATTGTGAAAATCAAAAGATAATAAACCTATACACAGAGATATGCAAAATACTTGAAACAAAGTGTAGATAGATCTAGATACTAAATACATTAATTTTCACCTGTAAATACAAAATAAAAAATACATTTAACATTTTCAAAAAGACACTAGGTAAAAGAAATTTTATTTTTTCTTTTAGATTCAAAATACTCGATATCTAAATATCTAGTGGGTAAATTAAAAGGAGTATAATATTTCAATAGTATTTATTTTCAATAAAAATCGTATTCTTAAACAACAAAATGTCTTAAAATACTAAAATATATTATATTTCATATTATGTAAATATAAATAATTTAATCAAATAATAAATTAATAAATTAGAATCCTTTAGGCTTACCGAAGTATCGGTAAAGTATACGATGTTCTAATTCTAATCGATACGTTAGTAAATAATTCAATTTGGTTTCTACTGTTCATTACAAAATGGGTTTCTACTCTTTTTAAGCTTGTTTTGCAAAACTTGTTTTCAATTAATTTTGTGGTTCTATCAGTAAGCTTTGGAAATTACATACAGCAAATTAAAAAATGTGTTTGAATATATTTTAGCTATTCGCCATTATTAACTTTTATTACTTTTTATGAAAAAAAAAAGTAATCTTCATTTGCATTTTATTGTATTTTTATACAAACAAAATAAGAAATAGACAAGATACGATTTGTAAGTGTAAAAATATACAAGATATAAATTCATCTGAGATAAGATACGTATCTTATACATTCAATTATCTAAGATCCTGTCCATCCCTGCCTACACACTAAAACTGACAATAAAATGTCCAATACTTTGAAATTTGGAGCTCACAATCACGAAGGTTAATTTTGATAATATTATAAGTGGATTAAAAAAAAAAATTCCTCGGGGACTAAACGTTCTACAGTTAATATACAGCATAAGCTGAGGGTAAACATCCAATGACTATTAAATTTATAGAGACGAACTTCAAGGATTCATATTATTTTATACCCTAAGTTTTCAAAAATATTATTACATATATTGTATTGACGACATTTTGGTTGGTTTAAACTCAAATGGTTCCATCCGAAATAACACCAATTTTATAAAAATAACCTATAAAATATAATAATTCTAACCTGTTCATAGATATCAAAATAACTTATTGTTTGTACGTGTAATTTATGGAATATAGATAACATCAATTTATGAAACAAAATATGATATGTTTTTTAAACACAAAGTATTTATTTGATAATAGGCTGATGGCGAAATTAAATTAAATAAATCGGGCCGTTTCAATTTTTTATTTTACATCAGTCGCAGGCTCGGATCATCCAAGGGATGATGGCGATCACTCCTCCCAGAAACTTTAAAATGCATATATTAAAAATGCTTAGTGCGTGTAAAAATGTATTAATTTGATGTATATCTGATCAATTTTTGTCTAATTGCCCCCTCCAAATTAAGATTCTGGATCCACCAATGATCAGTCGTGATTTAACTCTGTTCGTGCCTATGATACCAATATAGTATAATATTACGGGTCTGATACGTTTGCCCGACGTGTCGGGCAATTAAGATGTCGGGCAACTGAATGTTGGGCAAGTGTACTGATCCCTAATATTATATATTATAGAACTTACTTTTCGCAATGACGATAATTGGTACAATACATCACTGACCGATATGCTTTCTGACGAAGAAGGAGCATTGTTTGCAATACTTTTAGAGTTTTTCATTTCTGAAACATAATATAGCATACGAAATGTTTTGATACGTTGTAATAATAATTTATAACTGTAATCGAGAGTTTTATTTCCAATAAATACCTGCGAAATCTGGCCGGCCATATGCAGACGTTTTTTTCGAATAATTCTCCGACAACGTAAAGCTAATACATACATATTGTATGAATACAACGTTAAATTACACATCAAATACATTTTTTGTGTGTGGAAATTTTGTTTTCTTACTTGGTCCGTCCCGATAGGTCCGGTTGAATACTTGCAGAGTTCGCATTGCTCATTCGATGATTCCAGGGTAACTTTTGCCTTAATTTCAACTGATAATTAGGGTCTTTGGCACTTTGTTTGATGTACTGCACTTCCGGTCGGTTAACTCCCCACTTGGGCCTTTTGTCCAAATCAATGGTCTTTTGGTAAACGGTTCCGATGGTCTTCGGTTTTCTGAAACAAATGAATCATTGTTTACTTGATCAATTGCGAACCTGTATAGTTTGATTTTTTTCTTTTTGGTTTTTACTTTAGCACTTCCGTTTGGATCGCAACACTAGTGGTCTGATTCCGGAATTTGCTGGGAGTTAATAATTTTTGGCGGTTCAATGCGGAAGGCGACGTTTGAAGTGTCGCATCGACTTCTGGTAAATTAGGTATCTCTTTTAGCCCTACCGCGGCCGTAGGTACTTCCGTAACGTTTTGTTCTGACTTTATTTCTGGTTGACTGCATGTATTTTGTACACAGTCACCGAATGCCTGGTCAGTTTTCGGAGATTTTTCTTTAATTTCGTCCAAGTTCACTCGTTTTTTTTGCATGTGTTTAGATTTATCTTCTTTCGCTTGTTTTTGAGCGTTTTCCAAAACTTCTTGCATTGCTTTTGCTTTGCGTTCATCGCACAACTGTTAAAGTGAAAAATTATATGTTTGGAAAAAATTATTTTTATCATCCATTGTTCATTAGGCGTTGAACAATGGTGTCGGCACTGATGCAGTCGGCACATTTGCGGTCACAGCCTTTTTGGTGCCATTTGCTGTCAAAAAAATTTTTTTTACCTGCTTATTTGATCACTTACGGTCACAATACGTTCCCACATTGGGCCACATTTTACAGTAAGTCGATTATCAAGCCGAAATGTCTTCACGTTGCACAGCAAGCCGTGGACGTTGATATCGATTTGAATCGAGCGTGGAGCGTGGGAGGCACGACACGAGTATGCGTAGCAAGTGTGGAGAGTTTTGCGAAGTGATTGGAGCTGCGGAGAGAAGAGACGCTCAGTGTTATAATAGTGCGAATCAAAATTACTTTTTTGATCAAAAAATAGCGTGAATAGTCTCGCGGCCAAACTGTGAAAAATATTAGCATGAATAAGTAGGATTAGTATGACCGCAAGTGATCCGATACGCAGGTACAAAAAAATCATATGACCGCAAGTGGCACCAAAAAGATCGTGACCGCAAATGTGTCGACCACATCTGTGCCGTAACCAATATATATATATATATTATACATTTATATCATATTATATCAGTGGCGTTGTTAGGATCTACTTTTTTTTTTGGGGGGGGGGGGGTAAATACATCATTTAAATGTTCGTCTAAAGATAAAATTACTTCTTTTTCTCTTTGACGTCTCATTTCGTCTTCTAAACGTTTTCTTTCGATTTCCTGCTGCTTCTGGATTCGTCGTTCTTCGGCTAAATCATCCTGTTTTTTCTTTTCCATATCTTCTTTTTTTTTTAACTGTCTTTCATTTAACTGTACGAAAAAATATTGTGTCGTATTAACAGAATTTTTTAACAAATTAAACACGGAACCTGTTGTTTTATTGCTTCCTGAAGTTCCATGGCCTTTTGTCTTTTTATTTCCCTGGCGGCTAATTCTTCGGTAGTTAATGGAATATTTTGGCCTAACAAGTAAGTCCTATGTATATATGTAAACACAATTAAATACATAAGAACGATTATATATTTTAGTAAGAATTGTTATTTGGCATATACTACACATACTTATTATAAGTTATAATATAATAATTTTATATTTTTATTAGAGGTGAATAAAATACATCGATTATTTCAAAATAGAGATAGAAACCCTGTACATTTTTACTAGGTAAATTTACCAATTTTTTTTTTACTGATACATTTTTTTTCTGAACAATTTAACAAGTGACTCTTTAAATTAAACGTTTTTACAAAGCCTACATTCTTAACATGACAATGTACGTACTGTTTAATATAAAATATGAGGTTTAAACTAAAGAATACGTATTTTGTATAGGTAGTGTGATTGTGGATAATGACAGTTGACAGTTGACAATTACCTCTTAGGTATTTAGATTAACCTTGAAACAATTTGATATTATACATTCATTATGTATTTTATTATTTTAATTTGAGTTTTGAAATATTATCAATTATACCTGTTGAAATTTAATAAAAGGAAAATATTTATTTTTATATTTTATTATTTTATTAATTTGAGTTTAAGGTCATACTTCAGGCTTTATATTTTTTAAATTATTATAAAATACTTAACAACTTACCTGTGATAGTTTTATGTTACCTTATTAAAATTAACGCTTATTTAAATATACGCATATTTGGCATATTATCGTATACAGCAAATAATTAAATCGGATTTATTTTTAAATTCTGAGCAGAGTGGAGAATTTATCGGTTTTACAAATCTGTGTTTTTTTTTCCCTAATAAGTATGGAAGCAAGATTTCGGGTAAAAATACTGGTGCAAAAGTTTCAACCAGACACTTTCTCAAAATTTGAGAAAAACTAATCAAAGCTACTCGGAAGCTATATTTTTTAATCCAAATTAAATGGGAATTTCAATTAAAATAGACAAAAATATGAGAAAAATTTTGATGTAAAAATATTTTGAAAATATAAAAAAAAATATATATAAAAATTTTTTTCACACTTTTTTCTCTCAAAAATGTTTATTTTCCTCAGTTAAAAGTGAAATATAAAACTATCCGAGTAAAAAACATGTTATCATAGCAAACTTTATAATTCTTAAGTAAAATAGTCGTGAATAAACTAAAGCTCCGTTTAGAAGAAATGATTTATCGTTTCTTTAAAAATTAATACGCTTACAAGAGTATTCTACTCGAGAAGCGAAGAATACTCAATGTGCGAAGTACGTCCTTTTTTTTTTTTTAATCTAAATTTTATGAAAATTTAATTATAGACAGTTAATAATCTGAAAAATATTTTGGTGGAAGAAAACATACAAAAATGAATACACAGTCTCACATAAAAAAAAAATCTGAATAGGTAAACTTTGTACTATGGGTATTTTTCACTCTTCGGGTGATACTTATGGTGCGAGTGTTGAATTTCTTTAATAAAACGATTATAAATTACTCTTCAGTTAATATTATATATAAGGCAATAATTGTCAATTTTTTATTGCGTATGTTTAACAGTTTAATAACGTAATAATCCATATCCATTTTATTCTTCACGAAAATGATTCATTTTTATATATCATATTTTTAATAAACTGAACGACGTCCTTTTTTTTAATATACTTTTATATAAAAATCCATTTTGTTTTTTATTCTTGGTGACCCCCAGGTTGAGAACCATTGGTCTATACAATGTAAACAATCGATTAAACAACACCTTAGTTATATTACATTAATATAATAGGGGAGAAGAGATATTTTTTAGGGTGCCCTTATGGGTATGTTATTAAAGTTTACCAAATTTACCAAATTTAAGGTAAATTTTACCGTAAATTACCTGGAAAAAAAAATTTACCAAAATTTTACATTTCTATTTTAAAACATTAATGTTTTTGTTTGATACATCAAAATTCTACAACGATATTTTATTTCAATGTATCGTCGTATCGATAAAAACATTGATGTTTTTCCCGACGCCCGATGTTAAAAAAAAATATTAATAATAATAATCAAAGTATATCATAATATGTATGATATGCTGTGATAAACGAGAAATTTTTTTTGATGTTTTTCACATCAATATATTTACAAAACATTGGTTTTTAAAATCATTGATGTTTGCACTTAAAGTATCGATGTCAAAAATTAATCGATGTTTGAAATTTCAATGTATCGATATACCAAACATCGATGTTGAAAACTGACCATCTCTAATTTTTATGCGTATTAAGTAGGTAGATGCTACCTAATTAATAATAATTATTGTAATTTGAAATATTGTAAAAACAGTAAATCAATTTAATTAACGTTTATCGTTTAGGCTTGAATTTGTAGTGAATAATTCTTACCTGTTATTAATGTTATTCGGATCTAAGGAATTCAATGCTTCATAGCTACTTTTGAAATCTGGAGCTTTGCGATTATTTTCTAATTGCAATTTTCCAATTTCACCACTGATTGTAGAACTATTTTAAACATAACTTAATGTGATAATTGTACATTATTCAAAAGTTGTACTATAATGTAGTTCATATATTTTTTTTTATGATATTTGTGGATTAAACTTTAAATAAAAATATCATATTTAAGGTTCTAAACCAAACAATAAATTATTATTAAAAAAAGGACTATCAATAGATTAAAATTAATGAACGTATGCTCTTTTAGATTCTGTACGAAGTGAAAAAGCCAGTATTTTGACTATGATTACTTTTTTATTTATTCTGTGAACGCTTTTTCGTATGGACCTACTTGTCCAGAAGTCTCGATTAGCAACTTTTTCAAATTTTTGGGCACTTTATTTTTTTATTAAATTTTTTTCCCTTTCTTTATTTATTAGATAAAAAAGTAAAGTAAAGACAAGAAAGCCGGACATACTTCGCATCACGGATATTCTTTGCTCTTCGGGTCGGATACTTTTGGTGAGTGTGTTGAAAATTACGACTATTATTGTTCTTTATATTATTAACTTCCTTCGTTCATAATCATCTTATTGAAAAAATGGTTTATTTTTTCTTTAAAATTCTACAAACCCACCAAGATCATCTGATCCGAGGAGCGAAGAATATACGTGGTACGAAGTATGTTCGGCTTTCTTGTCTTTACTTTACTTTTTTTTGTTTCTCTTACGATCACATATTATGAAAGGGTAGACAGAATGTTTCCGAGATTATTTTGTAAGAATTTAGTGAGCCAAGCACAAATTATTGTAGTTAGGTCTTTTGCTGTAATTAAAAAAATTAAAATATTGTGTGTGATGTAGATGAACACTAAATATCAAGTGATTGTATATAAACTATGTTCAAAATAAAAATGGTTTGATTTATTATCAATTATCCATTATTACATTCAAATTCAAAATTATGAAAGAAATTATTGATACGAAATGTTTTAACTTCGAATTGAATGAAACTATACTCAGTATTTTTATCAATGTATTTCGTTTGTGATTTTGAAAAACTTAATTTAAATATACGATTTTATAATTTTTATAATTATTGAGTATTAATCTTTAAACATTTTATTTTATTTTAATACGATTTTATACTTACGGCCTATCTGACGGACATCCAACCCAAGCCGGTGGCATCTCATTACTTTCATTTGACAAATATTGTCTCTCGTTCGAAACCAAATTTGGAGAATTTAGTACAGCATTTGAAACATTATACGGTTTATCCCATTTTTGTCTCTCTAAATTGCCGCCTCCTCGTCTGTTGGCACTGTTTTCTTTTGATATTGTGTACGTCCGATTCAATCTTTTTAATTTATACAAAAATCATATAATTTTTCTGAATATTGATTTTTTTTTCTTTCAAAAATTGTACATACATGGTATGAGTGCTTTTCGGTTTAGATTCGTCCTCCATTTCGTTATGGTTGTTGTCATTGTTTTCCATTTTGTTAATAAAAATATTCTGCATGTAAAATGTTACATTATATATTATAAATGTTATGATTGTTGTATTTCACATTTTTTCTCTACAAAGTATTTTTCCTAAAACTCATGTAAATTTAATGTATGTACATTAGAATGCTATTAAAACTTTTTTAAACTATTTTTTATTCTGAACGGAGTAAAGAAATGATACAAAAATGATTATTTATTTTTTCTCTTTCTGTGAACAATTATTTACATGGAAATACTTGTCCAAAATGTCTCAATAGTTTTTTCAAAAGCGAGTAAAATCTGTCAAAAAATTGACAAAAAACGGGAAAATATGCTATTGCCGAAATTTGCATAAAATTTTTTAACATAGCATCAAAAGTTATGTAGCTAGACAGTTTAAATTTTAACAAACTACTAAAAATATTCACGAGAACACTTCATAAAACTTTCAAAAACATTTTCATTAATTTTGAGTTAAGTATAGCATTTTGAAAATATTGGAAAATTTTTGATTTTTTCTTTAATTTTTATGTAATAAAATTTTTAATTCTTTATATATCAAACTTATTTTGATATGATCTGACTCACATATATGCATAATTGATCTGAAAAAATGTCGAAAATCGTAAGTCAACTTTTTACTCTATATCCGTTTGAACGTAGAATTTTAACAAAATTCGTTAATTTTACTTAAAATTACACACAATTAACGTACATAAAAGAAAATTGGTTCAACCGATCTTTATGAGAATAGAGTATAAATGGCAAATTTCATTGCAAATATTTTGGTGCAATTAAATTTTTTTTGACGAATAATTAAAAATTTAATAAGGGTTTGATTGAAAAACGTACGGAAAAAGTACGGGACTAATTTTATGATTTATTTCTACTTAACACCCAAAAAGATTGGTAGGAAATGCTTTTTCGTCATTATAAGTACTTTTTGATGTTGAATACGATGGTGTGAATTAAAATCCACGTGCATCAGATGTTTTTTAATTATTCTACATTGAAAATTTAATATTTTCGGTTATTATAAAACAAAATATCTACTATTTCATCAGTTTTCAACGCTGTTATTGTGGTCTACTGGTTAAAGCATCTAACTTGAATGCAACGGTACCGGGTTCAAATCTTACCCGGTTAAAAAAAATTATTTTGCACCTATTTAAATGGTGACTGAATAGAGGTCAGAGTTATACGATAATGATTAGTACTTATTATATTATAGTAAATATTAAATGATAAAAATGCTGATTAACTTTAATTAGAGACGCATTATTTTATTTTACTATGATGTTTACATTTTATTTTAATTTGAAATTATTTGTGGAGTATTCATTAGGCGTAAGGGAATATATGAAAGATAAATTTTCGTTTTTCGTTAACGATGTAATGTAGGTATATAATTAAATTATTTTTAGTTTAATATTTAAGTTCAATTCTTCAAAACTGATAATTATTATTGTGTATTAGTTGAAACTCTGCTCAGAATCGTTTTATTGGAGAAATGATTTATCGTTTTTTTTTTTTTTTTTTTTTTTTAATTCCACACACCTATTTAGTTACTGATTAAATTTTTTTGACAAGTATTTCTATACCACAAATATTCACAAAAAAAAAAAAAAATAAACATAGTTGTAAAATCATAAGCTTTTTCATTCCGCTCAGAATCTAAAAGCAGGACATACTTCGCACCACGGATATTCTTAGCTACTCAACTCAGATACTCTTGGTGGATGATAGAATGTTAAAGAAATGGTAAATTATTCTTCAATAAGATGATTCTGAACGAAAGAAATTAATAGTATAAAAAACAATAATAGTTGTCATTTTCAACACACCCACCAAGAATATATGATCCGAAGAACGATGTATATCTGTGGTGCGAAGTATATCCGTTTTTCTTGTCTCTATTTTACTTTACTTTTTTTATCTAAGAAATAAATAAAAGGAAAAATACATTTAATGAAAAAAAGAAGTGTTAGAAAAATTCCCAAAATATTTTTTCATGTTTTTAAAATTTTCTTGCGCCAAAATATTTTTCATATTATTGTCTATGTTTAAAGTTTTATAGAGTTTGGATCAAAAAATGATGGTTTCCGAGTTTCTTTTGTCAGATTTTAGGTATTTTTTCAAAAAAAAAAAAAAATTTAAAAATTGAGAAATTCAAAAAATTACTTCCCTAAAGTACCTTTCAGAAGCAAAATTGGTTTCAAAAAGTTTCTGATCGAAACTTTTGAACAAGTAGATCTATATGAAAATATGTTCACAGAAAAAACAAAATATAAACATCATTGTAAAAATACTACTTCTTTACTTCATTCAGAATCTAAAACGTGCATATTATAATTTACAATTTTTATTTCAGAAAAATATTTTTGGTGAAATTGTTTATGTATATTTATTATGTTATTTTATGTTTGGAGATTAATTAAAGTTTAAAAGTTTTTTTTTAAATTTTTGATAATTTTTTCGAAAGATTTTGAAAAAAAATATTGAGGATTTCGAAAAATTACCTTACTTAAGTACCATATAGAGCCGAATTTTGATTCAGTTAACTGTTGTAACTTTTGGACTTGTATTTCTATATGAAAATGTGATCTTAGAAAAAAAAAAAAAAATGAATATCATTGTAAAAACACTAGTTTCTTCTCACTCCGCGCAGAATCTATGCGATGTAGTAGAACGAAAAGAAATCGTGATATACGTGAAACTTACGCTGTTAACGTGTGTTTTTTGACCGTCGTGTGAAATCGGAGGAAAACACAGATTCTTTTGAAATTGTAACTCTCTGTTCGCGCACACACGGTCGTTGTCGTTCGGCCGTATACCCGGATAAATAACATGATCCCTGCACGGTGGAAGCACACAATAATAATTATCATGTAACAAAACGCCGCGGCAGAAACATTTTTATCGCATTAAAATACCTTTGGTCGCCGAGCACAAGCGGCGCGTTTTGATTTCTCCAGTATCCGTTTAGTTTTACGAGCTCTTCTGAAACACCGTTGTAAAACATAACACTTTTCGCTCGTAAACCCACCGTCTCGCGTACGGGCACGACCGAATCGATCATTACGTTACGTACTAACGTACACTTTTACATTAGTTATTTATTGAGATAGGATGTTGATGACCTAAAAAAGTACCAAAAATGACCCCAAAAAAATGCTTTAATGACCTAAAAATGGTAAAAAATGACAATAAAAAATGATCTAAAAAAATAAATTGCTTAAAATACAAATTGAAAAATATGTAATTATAAGTGTCCAAACATATTTAAATTGAGTAAGAAAATTAAAAAATCGACGTGAACATCGAATTAAATGTCATTATATCGACAAAGAGATTATCGGGTTGATTGAATACAATTTATAAATAAATATAATATTCGATAAGCGTGTACATCGGGGTATATTCTGTAAAAGCAAATGTTGTAGAAGTTGTATGATACAGTGTGAGCACCAAGTATCTACCAATGAAGTATATGTAATTGTAACAAAAACTCTTCAATAATTTTGATAAAATTATTTTTAAAAATCTAAAATCTTTCCTGAAAGTCTTAATTTTATTAGAAAAAAGACCAATAATTTACAAAAACTACAAAAAATGACTTGTAATATGAAATAATGACGTAAAACTTAAAAAAAATAACGTTAAAAAGCAAAAACAATGCATTTATAACCAAAACGCTTAAAAATTAAAAATTAAATTTTCATATTCTGAATCAGGGAGGTATGAAACGAATTTTTAGCTTGAAGAGCATTGCATAGGATTAAAGGAAAAAAAAATGCATTTATCATCAACATCCTATCTCTAGTTATTTACCTTTTTCTTTGGCCCATTGTTGTTTTTTCAATTCCACCAGCGACACTGATTTCACTACCATAATAATTATTGTATCGGTGAAATTTCGATACAGATCATGCGAAAAAATTTAATATGTTCATCTACCAATAATAATATTATTATAACGCTTTGCGAACGACAACCTATTCGTAATACGATATTGTTCCTTCTTAAGACTGCCAGCACATAATGGGGTCAACAATCTTATAATATAATATATTGACCACGTTGAACAGACGTAGTCATAGTAACCATTTGTTGACACTAAACCAAATAAATATACGTATTGATGTGTATAATATTTTTATATACATATTTATATACATACTATTATACATATACATATTATACATAATAAGTTCGCATAATGTTATGCGTTTGCGGAAATAAACTTTATTACGTAAACGATCTTGATCTAAAGCACAATGGACGTCATAACACGGAATAATTAAAATTACCTATACATTGCATAATAATTTTATACGTAAGCGTTATACCTATACGAGTTTTAATAATTCTTCAGAAACTAAGCAAAAATGTGAATGACATTAGAGAATATTATGTAATTGTAATTCGTAGCATTGATTTTTTTTTTTACTTCTCGAATAATTTAAATTCGGAATGAAATACATAATTATACATTTTAAACTTAACGCTAAAGAAAAATATTTATCTTTAATATTTTACATGATACAAAGATATAAATAAAACTAGACCTATGTACGAATTAAATTTTATTAAATCTTTAGTTTTTTAAAAACGAAATTGGAAATGTTATCATGGAAATGAATTATAGAAAATGTTATCAAGGTTCAAACTTTACCTGGTAAACCAAATTATTGCCCTTTTTTCAACCGTCACTGACCAGAGATGACACGATAGACATTGTAACTTATAGCGAATTAATGTTGATTTACGATAGAGTTGCTTTTGTAAGGTTTTATTTCATAAAAATTTTAGTGCATGGATATTAAGACCTAAAAATTTAATACAAACATACTCATATGTATTACCAACGCTACTGGAAAATCTCGAAAATCGTAAGTCAAGTTTTTTTTTATAACTGTTTAAAGTTAGAATTTTGACAGAATTTATTAGTTTTAAACAAACTTACACACGTAAACGCATATAAACAATAATTGGTTCGGTCGGTTTCTGGGGTGTCATTTCAGAATTTGGTGGGGCAAATTAATAAAATTGATACCTGAAACAGATTTTTTTTTTAATGTCGATTTTACAGTGATGAACAAGTACATAATGACTTTTGGATTATAAAAATAAATGTCAGTAATCAAAATGTGCAATAGTAGTTATTATGCAATTATGTATAACGAAAAAAATATACACTATTGCAAAAATCATAAGCTCTTTGCTTCATTCAGAGTCCAAAATAATTTTCCATTTGAACGAATGATTAGTTTTCATTTAATTGCTTTAATTTTTATTTAAGAATTATTTGTTTTTTAAATTTAAAGGCTACAGATGTGAATTATAGTCATTGTTAGCCAATAATAAGATAAATAATAAATAATACGTGATATGCATAGGTAATTAACATATAATAATTATGTCGATATATAAATATATAGGAAGAAATACAAAAATAATAGTTCTATAACTATTGCATATAAGTATAATCAATAAATTAAAAAGAAAAACATCCTTCACTTTAACAAAATGTATTTTAACATAAAAACACATAAAATACTAAAAATAAAAAGCAATGTATTTCTAATCTAGTATATTGTCACTATCTACATAGTAACAAATATGAATATAATATAAAACAAACACATTTAACCCATTTTTGCAAATTAAAAACTAAACAATGAATGAAATATAGCATATCTCCAACTTTCATACCTGCAGTCACGTCAACACCTTTTTCCAAATTGACATTGCATGAACTTTGTTTTTTTCTTTTACATTTATAACCATTTTATCACTTAAAATTTCGTTCTCAGTTGATCTTCTAACAAATGATTTAACACTTAAAATTTTATTAAACCGTAAACGTATTTAAAATATTTTATATTAAAAGAGTTGTCTGCGGAAACTAGTTATCAACGGTTATGATAATAAACTATAGTACGTATCTAAATTTGCGTATTTTGGAATACATCATTAACTTGAAATTGCTGACTTTTCTTTAATTTATTAGAGTGGGGCATTTGCCATAACTTGCCTTACTCAAATGAAGTCCTTGGTCAATCTTTATGAAACTATTGGTACATAGATGGAGAATTATATTTTGAATATTTTGGTCGAAGAAAATTATTTACAAATAAATAATTAAAAAGCTTCGCACTTAAAAGCTTCATACTTCGCACGATGGGTGTACTTCGCACAACGGGTGGTATTCTCTTGACGGGCATATTAAATTTTAAAGAAACGATAAATCATTTCTTCAGTAAAACGATTCTGAATAAAGGAAATTAATAATATAAGAAAAAAAAAATTTTCGAAAAATGTCCAAAAATTTTTTTCACATTTTCAAAATT
>JAIPRM010009057.1:0-15212 GCA_025469315.1 Stegophylla sp. TES_Ste_2020
TCTATTTTGATAATTCAATATTTTCGATTATTATATTAAATACCTACTATTTCACCTACAAGATCAAATAATGTTTGTGGCCGAGTGGGTATGATGTATGCTTTGATGCGTGCAGTACCGGGTTCGAATCCCGCCGCCCGGCACTTCAGATTTTTGCATTTTTTTTTTCTTAATTATTAACTTCCTTCGTTCAGAATCGTTTTACTGAAGAAATGATTTATCGTTTCTTTAAAATATAATACGCCCGTCAAGAGAATACCACCTGTCGTGCGAAGTACACCCATCGTGCGAAGTATTTTTAAAATTAATTATTCTTTGAACAACATTCATATTTGGCACTTGTCGGTTCATATATTTAATATAAATCTAAAGATAATCGGCCATAGATCCATAATGTTCTGCTATTATATATTATTATAATGTCAAATAGCTAAGTTTGGGTATGAAATACTATCTAGAGCTGAATCTTAATTCAAAAAGAGATTGACCGAAGCATTTAGATTAGTATTTCTATACGCAAAAGTTTTCTCTTCACAGAAGAGAAAAAAATAAACATCATTGTAAAGCTTTCATAAGTTTCTTCGCTACACTCAGAAGCTAAAAAAACGATGAATTATTTCATCAGTATAACTATTCTAAGCAGAACTTCAGTTAAATATACAGATCAATAATTGACAATTTTATTTTAAGTTTGTTCAAAAATGTAATAACAGAATCACTGGTTCTAAACTAGATTTTATAATAATGTACGAATATTTGAATGGGTAGAAGATTTAAAGATTTTTACCGTTTTCTTCGATGGAATATTAAAAAAAAAAAAAATATGATTCGAATAATTTTTGACAAATTTTTGTTCCTGAACGTGTTTTTTCACAAGGCTGTTGATTAAAATGTATTATGAAAAATAAAAGTAAAGTAAAGTAAAGCCGGACATACTTCGCACCACGGATATTCTTCGATCCTCGGGTCAGATACTCTTGGTGGGTTTGTAGAACTTTAAAGAAACGATAAATCATTTCTTCAATAAGACGATTCTGAACGAAAGAAGTTAATAATATAAAGAACAATAATGGTCGTCATTTTCAACACACATACCAAGAGTGTCTGATCCGAAGTGTCCAAATTTTTTTTTACATTTTCAAAATTTCCTTGCGCCAGAATGTTTCTCATATTATTGTTTATCTATAATATATTTTCATAAAGTTTACATCAGAAAATGATGGTTTTCAAGTCTTTTTTGTCAAATTTTAGGTAGTCCCTCCTCCCTAAAAAAAATTGAAGAATTGAGAAATTAAAAAAATGACCTCTCTAAAGTATCAACTAAAAGCAAATCTGGTTTCAAAAAATTGCTGATCAGGACTTTTGAACCAGTAGATCCATACAAAAAAGTGTTCTCAGAGAAAAATAAAATAAACATCATTGTAAAAACACTAGTTTATTCAATCTAAAAAAATGATATACATGTATCTTTTTTAATTTGATAGGAAATCAAAAGCAAATATCCAATAGGAACCGATCTGGAAGTAATCGACAATGCGAGGTTCATCAAATCCATAGAGAAAAGAAGTATTCAACAAAATGTCAATAATGACGTGGCTATGGTAATGTGGGCCAAAGGCAATTATAATACGAATAAACGCAATTGGATGGTGTTAGACAAAGAGGTGAGATATTAAATAATCCGAGTAAGAAGTATTCACGTGTTATGTGTATAAAATATTGACATTGTTGATTCGTTAAACATTAAAAACATGACATTTTCATATTCACCTACATATATTGTAACTATTATTAACTATTGTAATCAGTGTTCAATTTGGAAAAATAATAGCTAAATAATAAATATAGAACGTTCCTTTGAAAAATGCGCCTTCCCTCCTTCAACCCAGGAGGTGCAAAGCCCTTCGCTCCTCATACAATTCATTAATAAATAGGTTTCAAATAGTATAGGATTTTTTATTTTTTGTATTTTTTTTTTTTATGATTACAGGATATAGCTTTTCAAGCACAAAATGTGATTTAATAATCAATGAGTTTCAAGTATACGATATTTATTTTGCATTTATTTACTTTTTCAGCATTCAAAAGTATTTATATTCAAAAAAACAATTTTTTAAATGCTGTTCATAAATTGTACATTAACATAATAATATATACATGAAAATAATAACTTAATTAATTTTTAAAAAGATAAATAGCAATCGATTATAAAATATGTACTCCTTCAATTTTTGTTTGATAATCAAACTACTGATTTTCCATACCACACATTATCTTAATGATTAAATAATAAAATGGCAGTGATATGCTTTTTTTTTTAGTTATTTTTAAAAATATTAGACCATTAATATTCTAGCCCTATTCTGTATGTATTCGTTATGAATAATACATTTTTTAAAAGTTTAAACACGATTTAAAAAACATCATAAATATTATGAATACATATATTTTAAATTTTGGCTGATTGTTTTGAACCGTCATTATTGTTCTGCAATTGACTTGGTTTTCGAAATCAATAAACCTTTCAACAAAAATTGGTAGCTTCCTAGCATATTGTATAAACATATTCACTGGAGATCTATTTACATCAACGAATACTAATGAATAAATATTCTATGAGAAATAATACTTACATAGATTTGAAATGTATGATAGGTAACGACGCATAATTGAATCTTCAATTCTATGACAATCTATTATTTTGTGAGAGTACTTACCGTAATTATTGTGTAACATTTTTTCTCTAATTCCTGATAACATTACTACACAAATAGAAATAAGGTTCATTTATTTTTATACATTTTATGCAATATGCAACCGGTAAAAATGGAAATGGCATTCCATTTCGAAAAATTAAAAAAGATACGCTAATTATTTCTAAAAAACAGAGGCTCCATTCTCTCACCTCCTCCCCTCCATTTTAAGCACCAATGTAACTCAATATTTTCGTCTTATTTTTTATTACATTATGTTATTTACTGTAAAATAATTTCAATCCACCCGTAGAGATTGATGGACTAGATAATGACGTATTATAAGTTAGATAGGTATATACATTATATGTATTCGATTATTTGTGAACGCTCTCGAATTTCGATTATCATCGGCAACACACTGCAGAAATGTCAGGTAAACAGAAGGTTAGCGAGGGCAGTATGGTCCGTAAATACTTCAATCAACATCGAGGAGTACCTACGGTTCATTTGTGTAGTATGAAATTCGATTTCGGTCCGGCACAGTAATAGCGTCCATTTCAATGGGATATCGTTTTACTTATCGGTTTCGGTACGTTTCAAAAGACACAACTGTTTGGTTATTGAACTAGAAATTGATGATCACCGAGGGGAAAAAACATTCTCAAATCAATTCAACACGACCCGAAAATAAATGTTTAGCGAATAATGACGGAAGTATGACGAATTTATTAATTTTCTAGGTACTCACTTTTGACGCTTATTGTAAATCCGAGATCCATGAAAGTTCCGCTGAGGTAAACTACTTAATTAGAAAGCTCAAAATCATTTATTTTCTAGTGGACGATACGATTCAAGTGAACGAACCGATGAAACACAACAGCGGCACTACACAAGGTTTTTATAAGAGAGTACGAAACTAAAAATAAAGCATTGTAAATTTAATGATAGAGAAAAAAAATAGCAATACATTCACTGCTAAAATTTATGTTTTATAGCCAAAAAAATACGTTCAAACTGAAACAAAATATTATATTTTACAAAAAATTGTTTTCCTAAGTTAAATAAAATATTGCGTAGGATGTAATAAAATAAAATATCAAAAATCTTATGGCTATTTTTGGAATAATTTTTATTCTAAATTTATCCCCCTCCCCTGTATGAAAAGTTAATTATATATTTTGTTTTTTGTCGCACTAATATATATTTATGTTTACGTAATTAATAGGATGTTTCATAAAAAAAGAAAAAATACCGTTACCGGGTTGCGATCGACATACGGGACCTTACTACAAACTTACCGATCTAGTTGTCGGTGAACGAGTTGTTTTCTTCGGCAAAGAGTTACGAATCACCGGAGTTGACAATTATACTAGAGACTTCCTAAGCAAAATGGGTATACACTTGGCGGCCAACGAACCCTCACCGGACGATCCGTATTTTACATACCGAAAACAAGTAAGTTTTCTTTTTCTTTTCTTTTTTTCTTTGCGATTGACAATGAAATCGGAGTGTAACACAATGCAAATCTAATTTTTGTTTATATAATTGACCGTGTTTTTTTCCCCTCATACCGTGACGATTTTTTGCATAGAGAGAACTAGACATCACGATCAAAAGTAAATTCAATACGATTCGGAATCGGCCGCCTAACGGAATGGACCGTTTGGTCTTGCGATTCAGGGGTTATTGGGACGACCGATACGAGGTGGAAGGTCAATTGCATTTCTACGATGTTTTGTATTACCTCGTGGACGACACGATAGAATTGGTAGAAGAAATAGTCAACCAGAACAATTTCAACCAAATAAGGCGAAAAGTGTTCGTGAAAAGACAACGACTGCCAAAAGTGCGATATTTATAGGTGCTATTGAAAGATTTACAAACATTTTTGCTCGAGGGCCATATCAACAAAAAAAAGCTTCGGACAGATCGATGTCTCTAATCATACTTAATATAATACAATAGTAGACAATTTTAATAACTATCATAGCTTATAACTAGAGTTGGGGACTTAAAATTAAAATTAACCAAATTGAAATAGCTTTTTTAGCACTGACGAATTTATGTAACTTAATATAAATGAATGGTATTTGAATTCAAAAATTCGGGTCAGCAACCCTAACTTTAATATTGTGCATAACATTAACGAAAAAAAAAAAAAACGTGCGGCAAAAATTCATGGAACGTTAAAAGAACGGCAAGAAAAAAAAAACTGAAGTCTTTCCATTCGATGGTTATTTCTTTGTAATTGATATGTAATTGAAATGTGGTTAAGTGCACATTATTCGGATAATGTGCACATTAGCTAATTTCGGCCTTAAATCGTAGCAGATATATTACAAAGTCGTAGCTTAGAAATGTGTATCAAGACTTACAATTTAAAATATTATTTAGATTTTCTTCCATACTCAATTAAACGATTTAATTATCATTATGTTTCATGTATTGAATATAAAGCTATAAATGTATTTTTTAAATATCTCACAGAACAAAAATAAATAAGATTATAGATTATATATTATGTAATGTTTATTTGCGATTGTTTACTGTGACTTTCAAGATGTTATTGTTGTAGCTTAAATTATATTAATATACCAAATGATACTGTTAAAATAGTTGTAGAACGTATCACTATTATATTTTATCATACATATTTTTTTTCCTTTTTTGCATTTTATTCTTTATTTAATTGTATATTTTTAACAATAATGTTTTATTAAACGTTTAGGCAGGTCCATGGTGCAAATATCCTGGTTATGACGTCGAACAAGAAATATTGAATGTTATAAATAGCAGATCGAATTCGTATTACTATAAAATGGATAACCGAATTTTAGGTGACAAAAATTTGTTATATTATGAATCTAAGGATTTGCACATTGGATCGGTTTTAAACGTGTATAACAGATCTATTGTTTTGGTTAAGTGTGACGAATTAACTAAAGACTATTATAGATCTGTGTTCGGAAGACGTGAGTACAGTTTAGCGAATTAATATAATATTTTCATGACTCAAAATCAAAAAAATGTATTCTGTCAACTATACAATTTAATTAATTTTTTTTTAAAAAGCTTTGTTAAAAGTAATCAATTATTTAATGCAATAAAAATAATGAAAAATAATCGGTAGTAATAAATAACGATATTTAACAACCCCCAAAAATCTTTAAATGATTAAATATTGTATTTTAATATGTTATATAAGTAAGCAAAATAATGGTGTGAAAAATACCAAAGTTGTACATTGTATAACTTTTCTAAATTTTATATTTGGAAAAAGTTAACATATGGATTAATGGTGATTAAAAACTCATATAACTATATATAATTTAAATATCAAAAATTAATTAAACTGAAAATGTAATTTTAGTATTAACATCATTAAATATGTTTTTGATATTATATAGTCTTACTTTAATAAGATATGCGTGGTTTAGAAAACTTTGAACCAATCGAAGCTCCTAAAACTGTGTGGGAAATCGAAGAAGAAAAAATGAATCAAGAACGAGTTGAAATAGTAATAAAAAGTCAAGACGAAGTTATGAGGAGAAGATTAGTTAGACATGGTGGATCAGACATAATATTTGGATTTATTATTAAAATGATAACTGACGATTTGATTAATCAACAAAGAAATTTCATGCTCAAATACTCTTTGGGTGATACAGAATTCGCTATATACGAATTTAGAGAAATGAATTCTGGTAAGTTGGAAGTATTTGAATAAATGTATCAACAATTATATAAAACTGTATTAGTCAGTATAAGTATACTAATATTTCTCGTCAAATTACATTATTATTTATTATGTGCATTATATTCTTTCAGTACTTATTAAATCTTCAATTTTGTTTCGTTAAATATAATTAAATTACATGAAAATTCATATTTAACGCCATAAAATTGTCAATATCGTCATAATTTGGATGTTGAATAATTATAACGTCGTTTTTCGTCGCGCTAAGGTATGCGCGGCGGAATGTTCCGTTCAAAACGTGGATTCGACGTGCATCAAGACGAAAAAGACAGATTCGTTTTCCATCAGTTGACGGTCGGTAATAAAATCACTGTCAACGATTTCAAGTTCATCATCACCGACATTGACGACAGAACGCTGAAGTTCATGATTGAAAACCCGACGGAGGTGAATGTGGAAAAAGCAGAATAGATTGTGAAAAATCAAAAAAAAAATCATAATACTTTCAGTTTCCTCACAGCGACGTGGTGACGCTGAGGACCAGGGCACGCGAGTTGATCGACAAACGGTTCCAGAGTTTAGACGAATTTCGCACGAAATGCTTCCAAGACAGAGAATTGGTGGCCAGAGACGAATTCAGGGACGTGATGAGCTTCGACGGAGCACTGGACCCGCACGCCGTGGCGGTATTCGCGTTTGTCCACAGGCGACCGGATCCGTTCGAACCGTTTACGGATAACGTGTTTAGAAGCGTGGTGCAAGACACGCTGAGGAGAGCCGGATTCGTGCACTTTGACGGTTTAAAGTTTAATTTCCGAAAACGAGGATCCTATACTGACCGGGATAAATATCTCAGTCTCGAGGAAACGATGAAAGCGTTCAAGAGTAACAAGATCCCGTTGTCCTGGGACATAACGACCATTCTTTTCGACAAGTAAGCGTATATTATTTATTATGGAACGTGTGTCGATGAACATATTAATAGTTCAAAATCGTCATTCGGACGATTTTGAACCGGGAACGGAATCAAAATTAAATTTTTGTCTACTAAACTTACGTTTTGGTTTTTTTTAGAAACCATTTTTTGTTTCCACTGCGCAATGTTTTACACGTTCCATCTTATAAGTTCAAGTATTTAGTAGATATTTTAATTCAATAGCTACCAATTCTCACACGATTTTTTACTATTTTATTACAGAAATATACTAATTATTTTATTTTTTATTTTTTAAGTGGTTTATACTAGTTGGTTTGTAGGCTTTAAACTTAAAATTTATGGTAAGTATAAATTAATTTGCATAATTGCACCGGTTAACGGTTTTTTATGCATAATTAATGTTTGTCGTTACCTCTATTTCGTTCTTCTACAATTATAATATTTTATTATATGCGGTATTCGATTTCAATAAACTTTTCATCGTTCTTCGCATTCATTCCGATTTTAAATCATGCAATAATTATCACACGGTCATTTTTAATTACACATCAAATTGCTTTTGATAATCGATGTAACAAAATGTTTTTCGCGATACAGACAACATTCTATAAACATTAATTTCTTTTACATTTTTGAAATTGGTCGTCTGTATTTCTTCAAAATTCTGTTTAGTCAACAAATTTGAACTGTTTGTCCGTTTATCTGATCAAATATTTGATACAGTCGTGACGGCGATGACAATTATATTAATAATATTTTCGAATTGAAAATCGGAGTTTTGTGACCCGCGCCCATCGTTGATCTCAGATATAAATAACATGTCTGAAAATTAAATTATCTGAATAAATAAAGACTAAATTATATTTATCTAGATAAAAAAAAGTTTTGATTTGGCTTGGGTGGATTCCTATACCAACTATAAACGTGACATACACTATGATTACTCATGACACACCACACGCATTAAATTTGATTTAATTTTTAATTTAAAAACTATGGTGTTATTGTAATTATTATTCAATTAATAACTATATACATGTATGTATTATTATAATAATTAGCAGATATTATTTAAAGAAAAATATTATTTGATAAATTATACAAGAAACACTGGACATCGTGTTAGACATTTGATATGTTATTTATAGCTTATTCTTTTATAGTATACGAGTATATCACAAATGTCCACATTTTTTCTTCTTTAAATGGACCGTTTTAATATTATATTTATTTCCAAACATGATATTATATCTGGACTTATATAATATGTTTATCCACTATTTTTTTGTAATAAAATAATAATTTACGATTTCAGCGTCATATACGGCGTACCTTTTAAAAATTTTATTAACATGTTTTAGATTCTGAGCGAAGCAAAAATGTTAGTGTTTTTATAATGATGTTTATATATTATTATTTTTTTCTGTAAGCACTTTTTCGTTTAGAAATATTTGTCCAACAATTTCGACCAGCAAATTTTTGAACTAGAATTTGCTTCTAGATGGTACTTTTAAGAGTGAATTTTTTGAAATTCTCATTAGTTTTTTACGCCTTTAAAACTTATTATTTTTTAATCCAAACTGTATGAATTGACAATAATATGAGTAATATTTGGTTAGATTAGGTAAGAAAATTTTTAATACTCATGTAAAAAAATGTATTCTAATTTTTTTTTCATCAACAATTATTTTTCCATTTATCAGTTAATGGTGGAATATAAAACTGACTGAGAAATAAATAATTTTCTTTTGTTATAATAACAAACTATCATTTTTAAATAAAATTGTTTTGAATACACTGAAATCCGGCTCAGAATCGTTTTATTGAAGGAATGATTTATGTTTTTATTGAAGAAATTATTTATCGTTTCTTTTATATTATTATATACTCTCCAAGAGCATCCCACCCAAGAAGCAAAGAATACCTATGGTGCAAAATATATCCGGTTTTTTTTTATATGTACACGTTTTCGTATTGAAATACTTTTTCAAACGTTTCAACTAGCAATTCATTGAATCAGCATTTTTCTCAATAAGGTACGAACTTTTTTTTTATTACAAGTTTAATGAAAATTCAAATATAGGTAAACACTTACATGATAAATATTTTGGAGAATAAAAACATTTAATACGTATGTGAAAATTTTCATTTTTTTTATTCATATCAAAAATGTTTTTCCTGTTCTAAGTAAATACACAATAATATGATATAAAAATGACTGAGTAAAAAATACATTTTTTTGAGATAATAAACTTCAGAATTTTCAAGTTTAATTGTCTCCTACTCAGAATCGTTTTATTGATAAAATAAGTACTTACCAATATTTACAATATATGTAATTGAAAAGGCACGAGCCGTATTTACCGTATGGACTTGTAGAACGATAAGAAAAAAAAAAAAAATTGTTATTTTATATTTTGGCCTATTAGCTGTCGATTGAAGTCTTCATCCGGCTACATTTAGTTAAATATTACACAACACTTGCCACTATGTCGCGATCAATGAGTGTGACAATATCGATAGTTATGTAATGCATTATATTTACATGTTTATACACAGATTCACAGACACCGAACGTGGCCTTGTGAAATACGCAGACATGGTGGACTTTATGGATTACATAACTGATCCGGTAGAACTTCCGAACGGATTGGCCAGGGTTAGCGAAATAATAACAATAATCTATATAAAAAAATAACATGGGGGTTGGGGGGAGGAGAACCGTATGGAAAATTTCGACTAACTGTGTCTATTGTGTCTGTGTGTGTGTGTGTGTGTTACAGGAACTATTATTCGTCAAACCCAAAAAAGCTTTGGTCATAGTGAACGAGTTTGTCGACGGCCTGCGGACAGAGGCGTCGTCGTAACAACAATATCGTATTTTGCCCGGCGAACCGAATAATATCGCGCGGTCCTATCATTTACCATAAGCACGGCGATAACACAAATTATACACCACACGGAAAACGTGTAATTTTTTATTCCTAGGCGCGGAACAAAATTGAATGTATCAAAATAATAAGCGTAAACAAATATAATACGTTACATTAAATCCTATTCCGGCCTCGCGGTTGTGTATGGTATAATAATAATAATAATATTGTATTATTATAAGGTATTCGACGACGGTAAAAACAAACCACACCGTCCAACGACCTGAGGTGTAACCAGGAGGACTAAGATCCCCCCCGTTGGCCTTGTTTTTCCCCATCTATGTACACCATATCACATGCAGTCAAGTTGTCAGTTAGTTGTAATTATTTTGAAAACGTAGATACAATATTATGTGTATTTCCGAATAAAAATATATTTGTTCATTTTATTTATTTTAATTTATAGGCATTTGAAAAATGGTATAAAACGGGTTGCTATTAAAATATATACATCGAAAAAGATCCATGAACCTGTAGACAGAGCTGGGAAAGTGCTTCAAACAATTGATTTTCTAAATTAAAATTAAAATTCATCGCGTAAAATATTTAAAAAACTCAAAATACTTAATTATCCATAAAGTATTTTCTTTTTCCATGTTATTACAATCAATCAAACGTTTTATTATCTTTACATTTTCTTAAGTAGATTTAAATTTATTATACAATAGATTGTTGGACATAATATTTTCAAAATATAACTAGACTCATGTTGTAAATTTTAAAATGATAATGTAGTAAATTATGATTTACCTTTCATTATAACTATGAATGGAGATATTTAATCAATTGGTAAAATATGTTTTTACCCAAAAATTTAAATCATTTCAATGATTTTTCAAAATAAAATCAAAACTTTTTTTAAATATGATTTTTAAAATTATAATTCTATATTTAAACAGATTTTTAAAATCCAAAGAATTTGAAGTCCTATACATATGTCTGTAGAATACATTCATATAAATATGTATATATATATATTTTTTTTTTGCTACTTAGTTTAGTTGTATTTCATCGTACCATAACCGATGCACTATACTTTTTATTTCTCCGTAATGACGATTTTATACGGAAAATGATAATGAATAGTAATATAAAAACAATCGGCGTAAATTGTAATAAAAATAAAAACGTGCGTATCGAGCAAACGAAAAATCACAAGATCATTGCTAGATTCGGTGTAACGTGCTAATGCAACGTCGCAAGCGCACAACAAAGAAATTCAGTGATGCTTATTTTATATTTTAATTATTGTGTTTTACAGCAGAGTTACTTATTAAATCAATTACATGTTTTTCGATACTAGTGAACGGATTTTTTTTCCATCCATATGTGATTTTGTCCTCCTCCCACCAATATGAAGTTTCTAACATTAGTTCCTACTGCAGACGGTCTGCGTGTGTGTCCACTGCGTATAAAATCTACTACGGTTGAAGAATGTCAATTTGACACACATTATACGTAAAATATGACTATTCCGAACATGTCGTGCGTTGTTCATCACGATGACAAACTCACACGTAAGTATGTGTCTGTGTGTGTGTGTATGAGCTTCATTAGCCATTCAGGAAGCGATGACCAACATTTTAATTCGTCTGAATTGCGCGCGCGCGCGCGTGCGTTGTTTGCGGACAAACGCGTATATCGGGTGTTAGTTTTATTTAATTCTTCGCTATTATAATACGTATGTGTATAATTTTTTTGCGCGCACTAGCGCATTTCGCCGGTAGACTGACCGACCGGCCTTGGCGTCGGCGATTATTATTTGCGAGAGGGTCCTCCGCGCGTTCGAGCAAAAAAAAAAAAAAACGGTGAGTCGTCGTCGTTTCCAGCAAACCGCATTTATAGTTTCCCGGCATACGTAGAGGTGCCAGCAAGGTCACGCCGCCGCCGTCGAGCCACCAGACTCGAATGGTACACTAGAACTCGTTATCCGTTGGAAATATAAATACAATGCAAATAATAATAATATTATTACAATGCCTTAGGCGGATATCGTTATATGTGTTTAAAATACGATTTTTTTTTTTTTTTTTGGTCGCATGACGAGAAAACGGAATCCTCGGCGGAGAAATAAGTTCGGAAACAAGTTAATTAGTCGCATGCAAATGTAGGCCGGAGGAATCGTGTGCTCTTGAAACTAGAGTTATACGGTTGTTATAACAATAATAATAATAACAATAATAATAAAATATCGTGTTATACACTACCAAATTAAACGCCACATCACTCGATCGTCGCATTAGCGGAATTCGGGGCGTGTAAATTTGCGCCGAGCTCATTATCGCGCGAAATTCACACCGTATTAACGCTGTGTTTTCGTCGAGCTCAGCGGAAAACTCCATTAAAAAACGTTCAGCGCACCAGAAATTATTACATATATTTAATACAATGTTTACGACGGGACACACGAGCGTGCGAGTCCCGTTGTGACTTTAACTTTCCCTGTAAAAACTCGACCTTTACGTCTGTTGTTGTAGAGGTGTGTAATAAAACAATATTGTAATTTTGTACGAAAAGCAACGCACGTACGTACGTAAAAATATATGTTCCGTGTAAATCTCACCGTTTCTTCCACATAGCAGTTACCTTCGTATAGTAATATATTTTAAAATCGTTGGCATATGGCCACTACAACAGCCGCGGCGAAGTGGTCGTGGCAGTGCCGAAGGTTTATTTCGTGTAAACGTGTCATAAAATATGCACACCGGCGTGTACATTTATAATACATATGTCTTTACTAACTGTTTTTAATTCAACGCACACACCTCGCGATATCCCCAGTATCCTTCTACAGGATCAAACTGTTATTTTATTCGCGAGACCGGTGTCATGATATTGATAAATAATATTATGTACGTCTTTTCGAGCTTCACGAACGATGCGACGGCGGCAAAGTAAGTTGCGAACAACAAATTTGGTTCTTAGTGAACTCCTCCATAAGTGTTAGGTACCAACATCCAGAAGCGTATCCAAAAATTTGTCTAGGAGTTTGTTCAGGATGAATTCGTCTAATATTTTATAAGAAGGAAAGACCAAAAAATAAAATAATACACATCATATGCCATTATTGATAATAATAAACATATTTTAATTGAAAAAATGTTCAACTGGTCAGAGAATAACATCGTAACTTAATGTATGTTAATTAATACATTAAGTACTAACATTTATGTCTTATAAGTTATAACATAAAATTGTTTAAAAAATAAAGTCTTCTAATTTCTTTTTTGATTAGTTGCTAACTTCAGTCATACTGCTTCTTCAGGAGATGACAATTACAAATACAAATATAAAATATGTAAAATAATGTTTATTATTTTCTTATTATTATTATGGAAAAATAGTTACTTAAAAAAGAGCTCGAATCAGTATATGCAGAATAACGTGTTTCCGGTAGAGACTATGGATCGCATGATAAATTCCCCAAATTTGAGTAAAAAGTTCTACTAAAAATTTTAAAGTTTTATTAAAAACTGTTAAAAATGACGATTTATTAGTTTAATTTTAGTTATTCAGTTGTAACTCTGAAAGTTCGAAATTTATTGGATTAGAAACTTGAAAATTTCGTTTTTAATACGATAATAACTGTGTATTTCTGGTTGAAAAATATTTAAAAATATTTGAATCTTTTTGAACAATTATAAAATTTAGATCAATCATTGTTTTTGTATTATACAATTTTTGATTTTTGGTATACTGAGCTGAAAAAATAATAAAACCTTACTCGTATATGGTTAACAGCTCTGAAAAATTTAAAAAAATTTTACTCAACATCTTTTTTTTTTCCTAAGCGTTTTAAGTTTGAATTTGTTTGAATTAATTTCTTTCACATAAATTATACATTTTTCTTTACCTTTTAAATTTAAATTACTCCAAATGATATCTTTTATCAAAAAATCTTTGCATATTTTCAATCTATAAAAAAAAAGAACGTTTGTAGAAATCGGTTTTATAAATGATATTTGACAAGCGTATTAATTTATAATTACGGCTCAAATTACTGTTAATATGTATAAAAAAAAACAGCAGATTTCTTTTTGTGATATCACAACATTGTTAATTTATTGTTATAATTATTGATAATATTATACAATTTTACTCATTTGGAACTCTACTTATGTCTGCATTTTTATTATAATTACATTTTTTAAATCACAAGTGGTTTTTCAATGATGTTAATTTTTATTTTTATTTTAAGTTCTAAGTGAAGTGAAGAAGCTAGACGTGTTTTTATAATAATGCTTTTTTTTTCTGTGAACACTTTTTCGTATAGATTTACTTGTCCAAAAGTCTCGAACAGCAACTTTTTAAAACCGAATTTGTCTCTAGTTGATACTTTAAAATAGTAATTTTTTGAATTACTAAATTTTTTAATTTTTTTGTGGGGAAAAACTACCCAAAATTTGACAAAAAAGACTTAGAAACCATTATTTTTGATCCAAACTTTATGAAAATTTAAACATAGATAGACAACAATATAAAACATATTTTGGCTTGAGAAAATTTTGAAAATGTGAAAAAAAATTTTAGACATTTTTCTAACACTTTATTTTATTATTATTTTTTTTCCTTTTCTTTATTTATTGGATAAAAAAAGTAAAATAAAGGAAAGTAAAGTTAAGTGAAGATAAGCAATGTAAAATATAGACAAGAGAACCAAATATACTTCATGCCATGATTATTATTCGCTCCTTGGGTTAGATAACCTTGGTGGGTGTATTGAAAATGACGACTATTTTAGATTCTGAACGAAGTGAAGAAGCTTATGATTTTACAATGATGTTTATTTTTTTTTATTTTTTTTTTCTCTTTCTGTGAACACTTTTTCGTATAGAAATACTGTGCGAAAGTTTCGATCAGTATCTCTATAGAACTTTTTCCAAGCGCGGTGAAAAACTGTCGAAAAATTAACGAAAAACGGCAAAATATGCAGTTACCGGCATTTTTGT
>JAIPRM010009058.1:0-15212 GCA_025469315.1 Stegophylla sp. TES_Ste_2020
TTGAAAAAAAATTTTAAAAAATGCACGTCTCCTCCTTATGATGTGAACTCGTAAACTGGTCAAAATTTGATTGTACTCGTGTGCGGATAGAAGACATAAATCAATTGAAAACCAGTTGCACAACTGTTGCTCACGCAACTCATTTGAGATTCTCGTTGCAAAACAGTTTTACCGTGTGCGGAGGGCCTTAGAGATTTAAGCACCAACATTTTTCTAAAAATCAGATATTCACAAAACAGTTATTTTGAATTTTTTCTAAAATCATAGTGTAAAATTTCAAATTTCAAAATATTTATATACATACGTTGTTGCTGTAGCTCAACGCTATAGTAATAATTATCAAAAAAAAAGTTAAAAATTATTACTAGAACAACAGTTACTGTGCATTTGTTGTAAAATCGTACACCGGGCATCACCCTGTATAGGTATTAAATACATGACGTCTTATCGGGTATATTATATGTATAGTGCCCGTCGCACTTCTCTCTGGAGCCGAACAATGACAGGTGTATGAGAGAACGCGCGCGCGCGGCGGCGGCGGTATACATAGTAGGTACCTACCTATATGGTCGTAAAGTCGGACCGCCAGTAGCCGAGACACACGACGAAGACGCGCGGCTACGCGCTGGGTGGTCGGTCGCGTTCCCTGCGACGACGGCGGCGGCGCGGTGAAGAAGGCGCCGCACAGCATATAAAAGGTCCAAAGCAACACCGTCGTCGTCGTCGTACACCAACATATTATTATTATATACGAATATCAATTATATATAAAATGTATATTATATACCAGGACTAAATGAAATCTTCGATTGGTCCGTAAAATAATTTAATAACGACTCGGCATGAATCCTACATATTATTATTATTATTATTATTATTATCCATACTGCTCTATATAATATATTATTACATAGTTAACATATAATAATAATAATAATAATTAATCATTTTTCCCCTCCCGCCCGAGTACAGAGTTGTCAAATTATAATGTCGCGGTGCGTCTTTTCTCTTATCCGATATTTTTTTTTATTTATTAATTTTTTTTTTTTTTTACACCCATATACATACGGTAAGCACATATTCGTACATCAAGTAATAACGAGACGTATAATAATAGGTACCCTGTGGTGTTCTGAATCATCGGTAAAATAACAGTACGAGTAATGTGAATAGGGAGGGGGGGCGGAGGGGATCGAGCGAGAAAAAGATTTACTCGATCATACGGCCGTGTCGTCGGACTACTGTGCTACGATGCGGGAACGGAACACACCCCGAGCAGCGTACGCGACTTCAATAATAAATAATAAAATACACGTCGAGCAGACGCTTTTATACAAAACAATATTTTGTGAGGAGGGTTCGAGATTGCCCGTGTGTTTTATTGCGTGGCGCCATTATTTTGTTCTTATTTGAAAAGGAAATCTTTTAAAATGTAGTAGTTTCCATTATTGTACATAATATGTATTTTAAAATTAAATTGTTTAGGTATAAACCAGTGAAAATTAAATTTACAAAGTAAATTATAGTTTTTGACTTCCATATTGCTATAAATTGAAATTGTGTGTTACTATAGCCCTAAATTATAGCAGTTACAATGTGCAAATACAAATACTTCAAGTCCATATTGTATTCATTTATTTTAATTATATTATTTTATAACTTCGACAAAATGAATAACATCGTAATTATTTCTAGTAGTATATTGTAGTGAAACATTTTATGTTTCACCAGTAAAATTTCTATAGAAACATAATCATAATAGTTTTCTGAAAACTTCGGTGGGAGTTTGGACCCTTAAACCCTCCCCCCACTTTTGTACACATCAGCTGACGTTAAGTTTTTTTTATCATGTTGATTATGAAAATTATTTATGTAATTGCTGTAAGTACGTTATTTCGCGCACGTAATAATAATATGAAAATTTACTGTAAATATAAACACTGTACGAACGTAGTTTACAATATAGTCAACGGCAATCGAAAATTCACATCGATATGAACAACGGAATCTTACAGAATCTTAAATTCATATACATTGTAGTAAGAGCAGCGTCGATGAAATAAAAAAAAAAAACGCAAAACGCAAATCCATAATTAATGCAGTTAATTCGTAATTATTAATAAAAGCCGTTACGATTATAATGTTAACCCGAAATCGTGAAGAAAAACAACCATATATGAGTTAAGTATAAAATAAATCACATACTATAAGTTAATAATAAAATTTTGAATTTGAAGTTTAGGCCAAAAATGAGCTAAAAACCTATAAAATGCCCTAAAAAATGAGAAAAATGACCTTAAAATCAAATATTATCGAAAAATGCAAAATAAAATTTTTTATTCTAATTGAAAAATACCTAAAACGTATTTATAACGAAACGAGCGTCGCGCAGAAAGCTTCGGAAAACAATGCAAAGTGCATCGAAATCCCAACCCTAATCATAAGTAACAATCGATAAATTTGTATAGTAATAAGTAGGTATGACAATGGAATTCAGTTCAATTATTTCCATACAACCGAACGGAGTCTCGTTTTTTGCTAGTAACCTGTCACCTCGTGGGTCCAGTTATGGAAATCGGTATCGGGATAAAAAAAAAATACACAAATTGCATTAGAAAGAACTATAACATAACCGTGCGTGACACGTGTAAAATATTTTCATATTTCTTTTTTATCAAGACCCGGACCTGATGATTGTACGGGGGTTCTCGTGCATAATGATAATAATTATAATTTAATAATTACACGTCTTGTTTTTTGTTTCGATAACTTTGCGTTTTTTTTGGCCGCTGCTGTAGGTGTACACCGCGCGTGATAATAATAATCGCAATCCGCACGCCGCAATCACACACATAATATTATACCTAAGTGTACTATTGTACCAAATACTATGCTACTATATGTATAAATCGTGGATAATGTATAATAGACATTGTTATTACAATGATTACTGCAGATGACGCATGCGTCGCACACGAGTACACGCGCGCAGTACTTTATTCCGATGATTCGTCATTTTTTTTTTAAATTTTTTATTATTATTTTTTTTCCTATAATCACAAATGTTTTTACGACCGCCCCTCCCCCCCCCTCGCCGTTTATTAAAATCAAATCAACGACACAAAAAAACCCTAGAATAAAGACATTTCTCTCTTCTCTCTCTCACTCTATCTCTTTCTTTCTTTTTCTCTCGCTGACATTAGTAAAATTGTGTCAACCACGTGCCGAATGCAACACCGTGCAAACGATACGGGATGTGGTGTATACACGACATGTGCAGTTTATTCAGTGTTTCATTAGAAAAAAACTTTTTATTCACATAACTGCATTTTTTAATGACCACGGCACAAACGTTTTACATAAAATTATTGTCTCCAGACCGTTTGACGTTGAAATATGAGCATGAACAGTATTAAACCCTTTATATAAAATTATGACTACATTTACATTGATGCGTAAACGGAGACGCTGCCGTTTTGCTGGTCCGCGAACTCGAAACGATTTGAAATCCTAAGTCAGAGATAGTGAACCCACGTGTTAAACAAAAATATTTCGGTTGAATTTTATTTGCCTACGTATCAACTAAGTAATTTCATGACTTGTTGTTTTCTGCTAATATTGAATTCCTGTAAGACTCCTAGAAAGAATCCAATCATAATATCAAAAAAAAAAAAATAAATAAATGCTTTGGCTTGTGGCGCGTGTCACTAGAATAGCGCGCGCGTGTCACCCCGAGGCACGTGTGTGTCCGTAGATGGTTCGCAATCTGTGGCCTAGGCCTCACATGTCGTATATATTATTACATCTATTTTTTTATTACTCATCAAACCAAAACAATGTTACATGCGTGCAAGCAAAGCTTAAACTTACAACACCTAATAAATAAGATAATATACTGAATATGTAACTTTAATATTTTTAACGCGTTTGTAAAGAAATTCGTTTAGTCCTTGCAGAAGGAGATAATTTGTTATGTTTTCTTTTTTTTTACACCCACACCTTGATTTGAGTATGTACAATATACATAAAAAAGTTAATTATTAAACATGTTGAATCAAACAATAAAAGTTATATGTTGACATGAATGTTATATCTGAGTAGGCATTAGGCATATTATTAATGTATTCGTTTCTCATCGATACATTCAATAAATATATACAATACTAATTTATAGGTACATTCATTCTGAATGTTTTTTATATATATTTTTTTTAGAATAAGGGCGGTAAATTTCATTTCACATAGAGGTGGAAAAATTTGTTAAATCTACCCCTGATTATTATTCTATTTGAATAAATTTAGCTACCCGTCAGATTTGTACGAGGGACCAGGGAGTTCTCGTGCAGTAAATGTACTACATGCTTTCAGGACTAAGGACTTTGTCAAGACCGCAGGCAAATAAAAAAAAAAATGATGCCCGTCAAATAAGTGCTTATTATAATAGGTCCATTCTGTGTGCACAACAATGCGTATAGATCAAGACTGGTGTTATACACATTATAAAATCGTCGGAAAAATAAAAATTATATATATTACTTCCGTATGCCTACATACGATCGTACAAAAAAAAAAAATGTTACAGTACAGGAAAACCATTATAATTTTCTAATGTATAACATAAGTCGTTAGTGGTTGAAATATTCTGTGTAAAACTAATTAGAACGATAAACGGTCGTTGTGTGACCTCGACCTTTACTTTTTGATTTCTCGACAAAAAATCGTTAAACAAGGGGAAAAAAAACATTAACGATAATTGATATAGATAAAAAAAACCTGTTTGATATCAGAACCATCGTACATAAAAGACAAATGACTACGGAACACTTCAGATTTGTTGGCTGACGTTCTTCGGTAGCACTTTACTCCCATTCGCATATATATATTATATAAACACGTTTCCCTATTTATACATACAAAATTTACAAACTTTCCAAAATTGTCTTATCATACAACAAATATCAGCTAGTTTATTTCAAGTACATATATATATATATATATTTTCATTAAGAATTTTAATGATTCCGTTTCGTACGATTTCGATATGAAATCAGAATAATATACAGGTTAGGTATTTACTGTGTTTGACGTTGTTAACGGATCGCGTTGGATATCCCACGTAGGTAGGAAGAGGAAAACTAGATTTTGGATTTCTTTTTTTTTTTTTATATATATATATAGGCACACACAAACTTACACACGTTTATTTAAATGTTATTATTTTGTTTAGCCGACTCTGCACATGAATTATTATTATTATTACGCTGTGGTGCCGACGACGACGGGGAATGCGCGTTAATATTGACTTTCCACTTGACGTTATAGTGCGCCGAATGCTATAGTAGATACACGCTCTTTGTTAGATGGGAGGAGAACGGGGAGGGGGTGGGCAATTAACACTATTCTGTGTTAATATTATGTATAAAATTTATATATATATTAGTAATATTGTTCAAAGATTTCTGTAACACGTGCTACTGCTAGGTCTTATGTTTTACACGAGAGTACAAATAAAAACACCGGAGTTGTATGCGTTCTCCACTTTAGGCTAATAATTATCGAAAACGCCATATAATATCATAATGTCAATATAGTCAGAGAAAACAACAAAAGATTAATTATAATATTGCAACATTAGTAGAGTTTCGTTGAAAATAAAAAAAAATGACTTAAAAATTGCTTATTGTTTTAGATAAGTTTTTTAAACATAATATATAATTCACAACAGTCAGTAAAAGTTGTACTCATTTTTTTTTTTTATTAACACTGGAATAACTACGTTATGTTTTGTTATTATATAAAGTTGATATATTATTACGAACAAATCGAAAACGAAATTAAAAATAATAACGATCGTTCAAATCACGTGTTATTGTTTTAAGAGTATTCAAAGAAAAAGTTTACTGCATCAGTCACCATATGTTTATGTTACGGGCAATGTGAACCGCGCACACAAAGACAAAGACATAATTTTTATAAAAAAAATTGTTTAGAATTGATGTTTTTTAATGTTTTTCCAAATGATAATATCAGATTAATAAAAGCAATATATTTTGTTATTAACGTTGATAGGATGACTATTAACATTTTAAAATATATTACAGTGAAAAACAACCTTTATAAAATCGATACAAATGAATAAGAAAACCAAAAAAATATTTAAAACCTAACCTAACCATAAGCTAACCTAACCAGCTCTATAGCAGAAATCAAAATCCAAAAATATTTAATTTTTTTAATAACCAAAACAAGTGTCAAACGTGTCAATTCATAATCGTATAGGTTCAATTCACCCGAGTATAGTGTGTAACAACGATAAACGATAATTGCAATTTTTAGAGTACTTAAGCAAGCTATATATGTATAAATTGTATAATTTGTGTTATTGTATAATTTACTTGGTATGTATTTAGAAAAAAATCAGAGTAATCTAAAATCTGCGCTTTTTTACATTATATACTCTGGATATACACCGACATTAGTTTGCACAATACGAACTAAATTTCCTTTTTTTAGTGTATTCTCATTTTACAAAAAATGTATATCAAGAAAAAAACCGTTTGTTATCGTGAGGGTGACTGGACCTTTGGAAATTGTGTTAGACAGAAATGGAACCAGAAAAATAAAACGAGCCAATACGCGTTGGTCAATTCACGTCGTCTGGCAGGCATTGTGCAATAGAAAAAAAAAAAATAAATAAATAAATACCCCAGGCAATAAAATTCGTCTGCGTTCGGACTACACGCGTCCACTGTCCGTGCACACCTAGATATTATATTATCTGCTGCCGGAAACGTTAACCGTCGCGAGTAGGAGGCAATATTTATGCAAATATGTTTGAGAACAGAGAAAAAAAAACGAACTTCAGCTCGATAAAGGGATGCGTTGCACACTGTATCAGTGGCGCGGCGTGAGAAACTGCGTCTAACGATTTTCGCAACAACCGGACACCGGTCGGACGGTGGTGGTGGTCTTCGGTCGTCGTAAAGCGGAACAACAGTAGATCTACATAATAATAATTATGATATTACGCGCAGTGCTGCGGGGGAGTCGTCGACCCATAGGAGAGGAGTCGGACAAAACAAAACAAAACAAAACAAAACAAAAAACCGAAAACGAGTCGCTCGTAATACGTACTATTATAATATTATACGATATGTGCTGCGTGTATATTATAAAATAGGAAGAAGTGAAACCCGTAAATTTTATACAATATATATGTGGCTTAAACGAGGGGGGTGCAGCAGAACAGAGTACCTACCACTTTCGGATGTATCCGGGTCGGTTTACGGGACGCGTCGTCTCCGCAACCCCGTACCCCCCCCCCGACGACCATGTATGTAGGGCGTGTGCAGGGGGTATACACACATAACGTTATCCTCGTACAATTACCGTATACATACGATACATGCATCTGCATATATATATATATATGTATACCATACAACCATTCCCTTTCATATTCGTAAGTGTGTGTGTATGTGTTGAGCAATACGGTCGGTCCCCTTCTTATTCTTACACGCTTACACACACACACACACACACACACACGAGTGGTGGTGCGTGTGTGTGTGTGTATTCATCATATATATACCCGAGGGTAGCGCACACGCTCTTATAGTTTACACGGTGTGTGTGTGAGAATGCCGGTCCATAGCTTCCCACGGTCAGCAGGGAACCGCTGCTGTCGCCGCCGCCGCCGCCGCTGCTGTTGCTGTTTATAATGGGCCACCTGTTTATAAAATAATTTCGCCGCCGCCAATGCCTGCACGGTACGCGCGCGCGCGCGTTGGTAAAAATAATATACGTGTAGGTAAAAATCCATCAGTAGTCGTCCCCTTGACCCCGGCGGCGGCGCGGCGGTTGCGAGGAGGCTCGCAGAGAGGGGTCTTAAAACGCCGCCGTGGCCCCTGGCAAGAGGGTTCGAGGAGTTCGTGTGCCCGCGACGCAATAATGATAATAATAATAATAATAATAATTACATAATATTATATTATTGTATATACGTTTGGTGTAGGTACGCGCGCGAAAAACGGGAAAAAACCGTAGCGCGAGCATCACACGCGCCCGGCACACACCGAAATAAACCCCGTTTACCAATACATTATATTATATTATATTAAACCCTCCGTCGTCTTCGTGGAGACCTTTGTACGTACGTATCCGTGTGTTCGATTTTTTCCCCCGCCGGGACGTCTATCGCGCGAAAACGTGTAAGCGCGCCGCCGGGTCCGTGCCCCCCTCGTCGCGCGCGCACACGAGTGATAAACATGATAATATGACTCGCCAAGACGCGGTCCCACAGGTATACATTATACAATGCGTAATGTTCGCGACGCAGGGATCGCGGACGACGACGCGTGTCTCGCTCGCGCGCGATTCCTTTTTTTTTTCTTCGTCTCTCCTTATTATATATATATATATATAAGTTAGTCCGCTGATACGATTGTTTTCAATCTTTTAGATTCTGAACGAAGAGAAGAAGCTAGTGTTTTTACAATGATGTTTATTTTTGTTTTTTCTGTGTACAGATTTTCGTATGGAAACACTTGTCCAAAAGTTTCGATCAGTAACTTTTTGAAACCGGATTTACCACCAGATTGTACTTTAGAGAGGTCATTTTTTGAATTTCTCAATTCTTCAATTTTTTTTTTGGAAAAAACTACCCAAAATTTGATAAAAACGACTCGGAAACCATCATTTTTTGATCCGAACTATATGAAAATTTAAACATAGATAGAAAATAATATAAGAAAGATTTTGGCGTAAGAAAATTTTGAAAATGTGAAAAAAAATTTTTGCACATTTTTCTAACATTTTTTTTTCTCATTTATTTTTTATATTATTAACTTCCCTCATTCAGAATTGTTTTATTGAAGAAATGATTTATCGTTTCTTTAAAATTCAATACACCCGTCAAGAGAATCCCACCCGTCGTGCGAAGAATACCCATCGTGCGAATACCCATCAAGTATGTCTGGCTTTTTATTTCTGAATAGAGCTAAGAATATGTTGTTTTTAAAATGAGTATTTTATTTTTTTTTTTGTTGGTCTTATTTTAATTAGATTTTAATTTTTACTGTTAACGCTGACAATTACAATATAATAACAAATTTAAACAAGTATCTTTCAAAAATTTTTTCAATTTTCAAAATTTTCCAATTTTTATTCATCATACATTGAAAAAAATACCAAAAACCCTATGTTATACTCACCTAAACGTTTTTCACTAAATAGAATTACGTTGTTTCTTCCTTTTGTTTTTTTCTTTGTATGGAAACACCCAAATTGAAAGTCACTAAAAGTCCAAAACTTTCATTCAGTTCATATTTTGATCCGAAAACACATCACAGTATTATAATATCAGAGAAGTCATTTTTAAAAATTCATAATTATTTTTCTAAAAACAAGGAATAACTGCTAAAATTTTTGTAAAAATTACAAAATATTCCGTAAATGAGATTTTTATGAAAATGATTTGAGTATTTTAGTCATAACTCAAATACTGATTAGTCTAGAAATTTTAATACTTCACCCATTATCGACGATAGTGTAATATAAATGACAAACAATTTTCAAAAAATGCTTACTACTTTTGGGATGAATATAGAACTTTGGAATTACGTTGTCTCGTAAAGTTTTGTACTAGGTATTAATATTAATAACTGAAACTTTCACACATATAATATGTCTATTGAACATTATGAACTAGAAAAAAATCATTTAAATTTGTAAGTCGACTTTAATTTTAAAATCGATTAAAATTAGAATTGTCATGAATCGGGTGATTTTTACGTAAATAATGTTTTTTTCAATCAAAACGTTAACACTTGAAATTTAAATTTACGCATAATATTTTCTTAGATCCAAAAATTACTCACGTGTCATAGTTTGAATACAAGTTGAATCAATAAATAATTATTTACTAGCGTTTCAAGTTAAAATTACATCTCAAATGACGGTAATACATTCAGTTTACGGTTTTTGAGCTTGAAAATTATATATCAGTATACTCATTACACAGTACAATTTATAATAATTACGGGTTTGTTAAAATCAATTAAAGCTGTTTTTAGTCATGATAGCTTCAAAACATGGCAAAAGGAACCATTTTTCAGGAAAATTTAAATGGACACGGATTATTCTATTATCACCTATTCCATAATCCATATTACTTAAAACATGAAAATATCAACAATACCTTATCATAGATGAATTTCGAATAGAATGAAAATATGTAACCATTATTAAACATACTTAATTTAAAACTGACTATTATTTTTGTGTGTAATAATTAGGTTTCTCAATTCGAAATATTTTACTAGAAATAATTCAAAATTGAAAATTTCACTCTTCGTGAAATATTTCAATGAAATTATGGAATATGTTTCTTTCCCCTGATATCTGCAGATGATATAATTATTTTGTATTGAGAAGTGAAACCTATCAACCACCTGATTATGTCACTAAAGTTGCGGATTTCCCCATAATAGATTTACAGTTTGGCTGTGATGTCAAAGTCAAGTAGGTAAGTAATTCACATATAGGTGCCACAAAATAATTTGTGATTAAAAATAACTTAATATAGTTCTCGTATAATTAATCCAAACGTGTGAATAATTTTGATGATCCTTACAGAAATGTTTATACCTAAATATTTATTATTCAATCAGGTCGGTATCATTGTATTTGTGTAGAGGTGATAAATATTCCTTGGATCATCTCGAGAAAAAAAAAAGAAAAACGCAATAAAATAGAAATTCTATTGTAATTTGAATTTATTAAAAATAATAATTCATAAATGCAAGTTTAGTTAAAAATTAACTGGTATACATTTATATGATTCAGTTTAGGCTATCACAAGGTTATTACCTACAGTAAATTGAGAAGCTTTAAAAAAAACATCAAATTGTTAAAAATTAAAAATTACAAAACTACTAATTTATGTAAGAATATAACAATGAAAAAACCATAAATACCCATGCGCAGAGTTTGTCAGGCTTTTTAAAATTTATATAATTTATATTATATATATATGTTGTAAAGCAATATATTTAAATTTAAATTCAATATTATAGTATAACGTTTTATTTTTGCTATCACTTATATACATATAGTAGAAAAATTGGATATAATTCACACCATGGGTATTCTTTGCTTCTAGATCAGAATACTATAGTGATGGATGAGATTTATATAGATATAAATTTAGTAGGTACAACTTAACAACCAACTTTGTTAATATTTCAAACTTAGGGAATATCAGACGAACTTGGTACCATATAACACAACAATAGGTAGTAGTTAAATTGAGGGAAAAAAGCACAGTTAAATTTATTTCGAACAACTGATATTATTTATATTAGGTAATTAAGCAGTTAAATCGATTATTTCGTCAGTTTCGAGAAATTTTAGAGCATTTCCGTACATTTTTATAAAAATTTTTAGGCTATTAGTATTAATTAGTATTCAATCAATAATTATCGGTATTCAATATACTATGTCTATTAATAAAGGACAAGAGTGAAACAATTGAATATTTTTTTCAAAATAATTTTGTCTGTTTAATTTGTAAAAATATATTCTCGTCCTTAATGAAAATTCCTTAAAATATATACTGGGTTTTAGGCTTATGGACTTCTACATAACGCTAATGTATCTAAACTGGATGTTAGTATAATGTAGTATAATATTGCAGTGTAATATATAAATATGTTTCAGATAGTGCACCGAGTTCATACGTAAAATTTTGTTTTGCATATTTTGGTAGCTGTACGTTTATTATTTGGACATTTTCAAGTTTTTTTTATGAGTATTTGTATCAATTATTAAAAGGCATTCTAATATACTATGAAATAGGTAAAACAAAATTATAAATTATTATTAATAACAATATTGTTTTCAGTTGGTTAAATTACGAAGAAAAAATTGATTGTTTATTTGATTTCTCCACGAAAGAAATTTTTTTCACCAAATAAAAGTTTCAAAAGTTTTCAAATTAAAAGGTCACATATTATATTCATTTTTTTTTTGTATTTAATTATTTCTATATTCATAGAAATTTTCAATAAGAAAACTGTTCGAGATTTTAAAGTTAAACTTTCTCATTGGTTTATGTGTATTAAATTTGGTCATACACATACACATGACTAAGCAGGTGCTAGAGAGAATTAGCTGTTAGTGAACGCCAAAATTCCAAACCATAACTCTTAATTTTATTCTATTTTATATTGTATTTTCCGATCATGTCATTATGGTCCAACCAAATTATTTTATCAAAATATGTACATAATTGAAATAATTTATTTTTATCCTGTAGAAGAGTTTAATAATGATAATAATAATAATAATTACCATGGCGCTATAATTGGTTATATTAATATTGGTTAAGTATTAATGTATTACGTATTTGTAAACTATATTGTATGAAACATTAATTTATTGACATATAAATAATAATAATCATATAAAAATTAATTAATTATAAATATTTAATAGAATTTTTTATGTTACTCATTTTATGACGATACTGTTTAACATTTTCCTAATTTTTTTTTTCACAGTGTTTTTCCAAATACTTTCCTGAGTGTCACCAAGTTGCCCGATTTTCAATTTTTTTGTTTGATGGGTGGGAGAGGGGATGTGTTGTATTTTTATTCTAATTTTGTGATGACAATATTTAATATTTTTCCAATTTTTTTTCACAGAGTTGTTTCAAACACCTTTCTAAATGTCACAACATCGCCCCATTTTTATTTATTTTTTTTTATGTTTGATAGGTGGGAGGGAAAGGATTGTATATTTATCATTCCAATTTTGTGACGACACTATTTTACATTTTTCCAATTTTTTTCACAAGTTTGTACCAAATACTCCTACGAGTGATCTATGATTCACAGTTTAATTTTATTCGTCATTACATTTATTCATTATCCTATAGAGTTCTTAAATTCACAAAACACCATCTGGTATGCATCCACATAAAATATCACTGAATCATAATATCATTGAGAAATTTGAATTCTCCTAGAATATTTAATGAGACTAGGCTCCGCAAAAAAAATGTAATTAAAGCTAAAATTTTGACTGGATAAAAAAGGGAAAAAATATTTTTACCGAAAATACCATTACACCTCAACGTTAAGTTTAGAAGGGTTCAGTTTCCAATAAAAGTATGTTTTGCAATGACAATAAACAAAGCCCAAAGACAGACTTTAACTTATTGTGGTGTAGATTTGAAAAATAACTGTTTCTCACATTGACAATTGTATGTGGCATTTCCTAGAGTTGGAAGACTTGACGTCCATGCATCACAAAATAAAACTCTGAATGTGGCATACCAAGAGATTATGATTTAAGTCATATTAGGATTGAGCAACTAAGTATAGAATCATTTGTAAATATTCATAAAAAAAGTTAAAGTATACAAATTATAATTATAATTATAGAATCTTTTTTTAATAATAATGTGTATACAGAATCATTAAAATCATTTATATATATATTATTATTATTTTATTTATAATTCAGTTATTACTATTATTTAGCACTTAATAAAATTAAACAAAATATTTTTTTTTCATCTCTAAAACAATGCAATGTGTGTTGATTTAAGAATTTCATTTAGGGAAAGCAAAAACAACACACGGGTGAAGCCGGGTAATTCATTTAATGTATATTAGGAAAACATAATATTTAAAGCAGATCCGAGTTAGACCGGGCAACGCCAGGTAATTCAGCTAGTCACGTATAAAAGCGTTTGAAAAGGCCAATGGTGAGGATTAATTTAGGAGATTAAAAATGATATTTATAAATATTATATAGATACAATTTTTGAAATTCACAAACGCGTTCAATTTGAAAATTTCCGGAGTTATTATATATAGGGGCATTCTCGGTGTTATTTCATGAACAGTTTATCCGACGGTTTTGAAATAATAATTTTAAGTGCACGAGCTTCGGCCCGGCTCGAATGAAGCGAAACGAATAACGTTCGACTGCATTCATGACGTTAAACGCATACATATGGGTTATTATTATGATCAACGAACCGGCGTGTTTCCCATTATCACATGCAATATACGAGCATCAATAATAACTTAATATGCCACACGCGAATCGAACGATATAACCGCTTACCTGAAAATATTTATTTGTTTGATGAGCTTACCGCGTTAATGGGACCATAGCAATTTTATTAAATCGTGCGTGTTAGACTGCCATGGAGATAATAATAAGACAAAACAATTTTTTCATCGGAAATCGTCAGAATAAAATAATTTAAAACGTTTAGTGTCACAATTACGTAGTTAAAGTAGAGGGATCAAAATACACGGTCACGGTTAGTACGCGTACCCGCCATTTTATTAATTTTAAGTCCTGCATATTGACACGCCAACAAACTAGCTTTTAGTGTCAAATTCGAAATCCGAAATATTATTTCAGAATATTTTGTGTTTATCATATTCGCTAACGTAACATCATCACATCAAATGTCAACCGTTCAATTTATTATAATTAAAGCTCGGATTTCGGAGTAAATTCATTTCATTTATTTTTTCAAAGCGCTCTATGGTAGGGAATTTTAGGTGGATAATTCGTTTCGTGCACAACAGATACTCCAAAAGTGGAATAATTATTTATTTTTTCCATTTTAAGAAAATTATATCAGGTAATTTTATTAATTTTTAGTCCATATTAATTCAATTTTGGGCCGTTGTGTAAGGGCCTTCTAAGTTATCTTCGGAATTAAACTATCTCGGTTCCTTCGAAGTACTGAATATACCTATCAGTATAGTTTACATTGTCTTAAAATGTTATAGGTAATATATTACATTGTAATCAATTTCGCCCAGAGCCTAGCAAAACTTCCGGATCAAACTGTCAAACTGTGATAGAAATTTCGCAGAGAGTGAATCATCAAATCATCAGAGTGTATTAAGTTAGAACAGCCCATCAAATTGATCCTTTTTACCAATACGGTAGATATCCATGTAATATAGGTAGGAGTGCGTCAACTCATATTTTTATTAAAAATAATTTCTATAACAGTTTCCCATGAACGCTTTCAACATCTATGTTTGAGTATTGAAAAAAGCCGGACATACTTCGCACGATGGGTGTACTTCGCACGACGGGTGGTATTCTCTTGACGGGCGTATTAAATTTTAAAGAAACGATAAATCATTTCTTCAGTAAAACGATTCTGAACGAAG
>JAIPRM010009059.1:0-15211 GCA_025469315.1 Stegophylla sp. TES_Ste_2020
AAAAATTGAAGAATTGAGAAATTCAAAAAATGACCTCTCTAAAGTACAATCTAGAGACAAATCCGGTTTGAAAAAGTTACTGATCGAAACTTTTGAACAAGTATTTCCATACAAAAAGTTGTACACATACACAGAAAAAAAAAAAATAATAATAAACTAATAATAAATTAGGTCCTTCACTTCGTTCAGAATCTAAAAAAATCTAATATTTTAAAATCACCGGTGGTTTATTTCATTTATTTATTTATTCATCGATGAAATCGCTTTAGTCCTAATTTAATTCAACAAGTAAACTATATATCGCGATTATTTACAGAGCCTTGGACTAATAAAAAATATAAAATGATCTATGCTTAAAATATGTATACTTAAACCTTAAGGTAAGATTAACACATATGCGGTTGTGTTTATGATCTAATTGATCTAAAAACTAGTAATCCGGGTACCAACCAGATATATAGTTGTCTCCTGTAGACACTGTGTCTATATAAGAACGTAATGAGTCAACCAAAATGAGCACAACTAGTTTGTTTGAAGGAATATTATAATGTAATCGTTCGAGTAAACCGCACTAATGTATACTGAAATTAATTCGTAACGGAACTCTATTTATGTTTTGTCAGAAAATATTTTATTTTATTAATTATTATTAATTATGGTACCTAAGTTCTCACTGACCCTTGACCTCTTCGATTATTAATTTAATAAGCTTCGTATATTTTAAATATGTTTAAAAAACCGTTTAAGATAATATTATTGTGTGAACAAATTATATTCGACTTGTTGATTTCAGTCCTTCATTAAGAGTTCAGCATAAATAAATAAATATTATAATGATTTTCGACAGTAATTAAGTACAAAGATAAATATTTATTTACACGCAGAAATATTAAAAAGGTAAATAAATTATTAAGTTAATGATGGTTCAGAAAGGTATTTTCCAGAATATTATATTGTAGCCTTCACTTTTGCCTATAGGGGCTAGGTTTCGTAACTTAATTAATTATGTAAATTATATACGGGGAATACCAGGCGAGTTCGGATGGTTCCATTTCTGATCCTCACCGATTTTGCTCCTGATATTTTTTTCAGTTGTGTCTAGCCCCAAAATCATCCCTAATTTTTTTCAGATTTTTCACCCCTTTACAACCCTAAAAATGAAGAGAGAACAAAAACAAACTCTGACAAGATTTAAAATTTTTTTAATATAACACTGAACACAATTTACAACAATGAATATTAGAAAAAGTTAACTTTTTAAGCGTTTTGGCGTCCATACCACTAGTGTCTTCTAAAATGATTTGTTCAGGTTCATGTATAATTGCTAATACCAAAGACAAAAACCTTCTTCTGGGTATAACTATAACCAATATAAAACATTATTAATTATAAATTATAATGATAATTTAAAAAAGCCGGACATACTTCGCACGACGGGTGGTATTCTCTTGACGGGCGTATTAAGTTTTAAAGAAACGATAAGTCATTTCTTCAGTAAAACGATTCTGAACGAAGGAAGTTAATAATATAAGAAAAAAAAAAATGTTCGAAAAATGTCCAAAATTTTTTTTCACATTTTCAAAATTTTTTACGCCAAAATCTTTTTTATAGGATTTTCTATCTATGTTTAAATTTTTATAAAATTCTGATCAAAAAACGATGGTTTTCGAGTCGTTTTTGTCAAATTTTGGGTAGTTTTTTCCTAAAAAAAACATTGAAGAATTGAGAAATTCAAAAAATGATCTCCTTAAAGTACAATCTAGAGGCGAATCGGGTTTCAAAAAGTTATTGATCGAAACTTTTGGACAAGTATTTCTATACGAAAAGTTGTATATAGAAAAAAAAAAGTAATAAACATCATTGTAAAAACACTAGCTTCTTCACTTCATTCAGAATCTAAAATAATTAGGTAATACTATTACTGTTATTTCTAGAACGTAAGTAAAACCATAAAATGTAAATAATTATAGCGTCCAATTATATTAATTTATTAAATAATTAGGTATAGATTAACATTACAATAGTTATCAGTCGTATATAATGTATTTAAAATTGTATTGTAAAAATTTTTTTAAAACTTTTTCGAGTCAGTTTCTTTTTAATATAGAACTGTTTTAGAATCAATAAAAATTGCTGGAATCCAAAAAATTGGTTATTTAGACAATTGATTTAATTGTGAAAAACCTTGAGTCATGAATGTTGTATCTTGGCCATTATAATAGTTAAAGAATTTGTTTGATAACATTACAGGAATCTATGGAATATCAATTCTGTTATACATTATCATATCTGTTATACATTATTATAACGTTAAATCAGTGTGTTTTTTACGGAAATCTCACGTTTCTAATATTGCTAGTAATTCAAGTTTTTAAAGTTTTCATAATACATTTTGCACAATGAAAAAGTTTACCTCCTAACATTTATAAAAATATACAATGTTCTACAGGGTGATTCACTTAGCATGCTCAACCCCTTTTTGGGCCTTAAAAATTGAAAAATTTAGTTTTTTATTTTTTTTTTTGGAATGTTCAAAAGTTCAGTTTACTTGCCCTATAAACGGTCGACCAAGTGGTCGGATTCCGGTAACCCGATCACCGGTGCCCAAGGCTTTATACTGTTGTGATTATATTTTGGTCTTTTGTAAGTCCGTTGACGACATCGACGAACCGCAAAAATCTCATCGGCGTCAGCACGTGGTGGAAATTCTGCGTCGGTCAAACGACACGAACACGAGGAATGGAAAAACAATTATTACTACTTATAATGACTCAATAAGTGCCAATGTCAACATGATTCGGTGTACCTGCGGGGCAAACCCGACGCTGTTGGGACGTTCCGCGGCCGTCGAGGTGTTGACGTTGCCACCACTGACGGTTCCCCCGGAGCGTCATCTATACACCGGTTGCGGTGACGTACGTTATCATCGTAGCGTCACCGCCGCAATCCGATTTCAAACTATCGGATACCTCAACAACACCGACTTCCCGCGTCATTTCTCCCAACAACGCATAACCGTTTTAAAATACATAATATGTATACAAAATTTTATTTATTTTTTTCATCAAAAAGGAGAACAGTCGGTAACATCATCAACATGGCTATGAAATATAAATAATTTTGCTGTCTTCGTCCGCCTGTGACGGGCAATTCGTCAGAACTAAAACGAGTGAAAGACTATTGAAAGCGTACCTCTCTGACCAGTGGCGTAACAAGATGAGAAAGGGCCCCGGGGCAGTAACTAAATTACGCCCCTAAATTCTAACTATAAAAAAAAAACCATAACTTTTTTTTTATTTCAATTAATTTACGGATCTATTCTTAAAAATTTGCCAAGAGCTCTGAGGGCCCCTGAGCACTGCCCTGCTTTGCCCAATGATAGCTACGCCACTGTCTCTGACATTATATTTGTTTTTTTTTTTTTAAATAAGCTTCAGTAGTCTGAATGTGTCTAAAAAGTATATGAAAATTAAACACGTTCTGAGTAAGAGCCCTGGAAAATTATCACATTTTAAATATTTTGTCTCAGACGTCTTATTTAACTTTTATGTTATACTGTAATCTTCTTTTTCCAAGTAAATAATTTCCTCAGTCATTAGTACGACGTGATTGTATAAGCGATTTAACTCATTGCCACTTGTTTTTAGGATTTCTTCTTCGATAGATATATTTCGTAAAACTAAATATAATCATTACACTGAAGCATGTTAAAAGTGAATGGTTCGAAATAATTACTTGGGTTTTCGAGCGTAAATTTCACACAAAACCTTAGATTTATTAAGGAGAAGGAAACACAATGATAGTACAAAATGTTTGACCTTTAGGAGAATGATTCAACAGTTGGGTGTGTGCAATTTGATCTCATTAATTTAAATACTTGTATAAAACCATAATTATACATTATAAAATAAGTACATGTATGTTTTGAACAAGTACAACTTAATAGTGATCCGTATATACTTCGAACTATGGGCATTCTTCGCTTCTCGAGTAGGATACTCTAATTGAATGTGTTGTAAAGAATAATTTTTTTGATAAAATATTCTGGTCGGAGCTTCAGTTAATGAAACACGGAATTATTTTAAGTTTTATATTAAGTATATTTATTAATTTAATGTCATTTTAATAATTCACATAAATCATTATTTTTTCCGTGTTTTGAAACTATTTTAAAACATGTTTAAAATTAAGCACTCAGAATCCAAAATTGAATTATAAATGATTTTAACAAAAATGTAAAAACAATTAGACCAAAACATATACCAGGTATAACTATATACATATGTAAGTAAGCTTGTATAAAAATGTTTAAAACAATAAATTGAAAACATTATAAAATAATACCCAAAATCAATTTAATTACTAGCTATAAATTTAATGGCATGTAAAAAATTATTCAAGAAGCTAAATTAAAAAAAAAAAAATTGTCCACACGCAAAAAATCAAGTGAAGGTAAAAAAATTGTCTAGTGGATTTCCTCGCTTCATTCAAAATCTAACACCTATTGGGATATACATATATGTTTTGAAGGATATTTGCGGAGATGTACCTATAATAACAGTGTTCTATGATAAAAAATATCGGAAGGGCATGGGAGATTGTTTACATTTTTTTATTTATTTTTTTTGCGTAAGGTCATTGTCAAGAAATAGATGTTCCACTTCCTCCTGAATTTCGGCTCATGTTGAAAAAAAAAATCTTCATAAAAAATGTTCGTTTTTTTCGCACTAATATTTCAAACAACGTTTTGTACATTAATATTTACTTATATGTATTATACAAAATTTGAATTTCTATATGACTTAAATGTTTTAAATAAATAATTTTGGAAACGATCAAGTCGATCAATAATATGTGTAAAATTAAATTAAAATGGGATATTGTCATATTGTACACTCTCCATCCGTATGCTCTACCTACGCTATAATATTATGAATCATAAAATATTGGTATTGGTCAATATTCAATTCGACATCCTTCAACAAGTACCTGCTGCTACAAATACCAGCAGCGGACTAATGCCAGCAACTATTCATCTGTATATTATTATATTTCACTTGTCGATTCATCTATATATACGAGTTCCACTTTTCGATTGTACCTGATCTCCGGCGTACCTAGATTTTTTTGCATTTTTGTTCATGATTAAGTAATTAATTCTTCGCGATTCAATGATAAGGTCAACGTGGATAATATATGATTCGAAACGAATTATATTTCATTATGATAATATTGATTGTTGAAAGTTTTGAGGGTACTATTTCATAATTTTATTTATTTTTGTTTTGAAAATAATGTTTTCTGATAAATTATTGTACTAATACGATGACAGCGTGTGTGCGTGCGTTGGTTTTTTTCAGGTAATTTAGAATGGAGACTGGGGGGGGGTGAACATTTAATTTAATAAATAACACATTATAGCAATAACGCAAATCTGGATTCTACACGCACATTAGAGATATTAATATTCATCGTAATCACTATAAAACTAATAGAGATTAGTGGCACCTTTAAACGATTTAATATTAAAATCAAACAATTAAGTCACTAAGTCACATAACTAATTCCTCTTTTGAAAATAAAGCCTAAAATGAATCTTTTGGTAGACATGGACTCGTGGATACTGCGCGTTAAATTATTTTTGTTAAGCTTAAAACATTTTTGCGCAGTGAGTTAATTTTATTTTATCCTAAATATTTCAGTTTGAATTCGCTATTTTATTTCATTGTGCGGTTTAAAATAATATTGTCTTTCGAGCGTTACCTATTTTTTTTTTTTTTTTTTTTTTTTTAATAAGTGACATCAATAAATAAAAAAAAAAACAATCTGACATTCTAGCTTCTAGATAATAGTTTTTACTCATTAGTCTCCGAGGCGAGTATTAGGATTTAAATAACAAACGTATAAGGAAATAAACAATATATATTTATATACATAATACTCTTTACAAAATCATTAGTGTTGTTATGCTTTATACACTTTTGAACGAAAGACCTTGAATAAAACGAAAACTATACAATCTTATTAAACTAAACGCACATTTTATGAAACGTTGGGCGTACAATCAAAATTGAATTTGATTTTATCATATTGTGGAGTTCATTCAAATTTAATGATACCCATGTACCTACCGTCAATACTTGGTACTACTAAGTTACTATGGAGTTAAAATGTATATTTCATTATGAATCTAATTGTATATACGTACATTGATTGTTTTTTTCAACAGTAATATTCACATTATCAAATATTGTTTTGTTGCCAATTTGTATAACGATATGTTTTTGCCAATAATAGCATATTAAGTCTTTCTTTTATTCATCTAAACAACAAAATATTATAATAATATTGTTGTAATATTTGTAAAACAGGAAACGATACAAAAGTACAAAAACAGTACAACACAAAACGTGTTGTCTTGTAATTATTTTTTTAGATTCAAAGTGAAGTGAAGTATTTATTGGTTTTACAATGATATGTGAATTTTTTATGTATGTAACATATTCGAGTAGAAAAATCGGTCCAAAAGTTCGATCCTATATTCTAAGTTATACATTTTCTTCTGATTGTTTCAGAACATTTTTTGCAAACTTAATGAAAAGTAAAAGATCAATTGTATTAAAGTTGAATATTAATGTAAAAAAAGTTAAAAAATTATTTTATTCACAACTAATATTATATATTATACAGGATAATTTTTTAGGCGTACTCACCCCTTTTTTTTAGCTGTAAAAATGCAAAAATTTTGATATTTTTTTTGACATGTTCTTAATAATAATAACCGGTATCTTTCTATAATTCATTTTTTTTTATGTCACCTTAAGAATTTCCTGTGTAGACACAAACTTCTTTTTTTTCAAATAGCAATCCTCTATTTTAACTACGGAATTTTATTCAAAATTCGAACAAGTAGTTTTTGAACTATTCAAATTTAAGTATTAAGGATAATATAGTACTTTGAGTATATACATTACGTACTGTGTTGGTAAATATGCATTCAAGGAGACTATTTATACAGATATACCTATATTATGTATTTATAGATTTTAACTTTTTATTTTATAATTCTCTCAAGAATTTAGTGTTATAAAAGCCGAACATACTTCGTCAGCGGATTTTATTAGTTATTAATTCAAGAAAAACTCCATTTAAATTTGGTGCAATGTTTAGATATTAGCTAAAAAATATTAATTGTGATAACCGTGAAATAATTAGTGGTAAATATGTAAACACGATTGTATGTAAATATGTAAATATGATTAATATAATAGCTGCCAACCAGGATGCACATAATAATATATATTACGTATTATATTAATTAGAATAGAGAAAAACACGAATCAAATAAAATGGGTATATTAACTACATTTACGTTTTTCGATTACGTTATACATCATAATATAACAAAAACGTAAGAAATAATAAAAATGATGTAATAAATCCTTAAATATTCAATCTCTAGTGCTACGAGTAAAATATTATAAGAAATTCCGGTAAGGTAATTGTGATGGCAGTCGGTGTATTTACTTTTTCGTTTTACTCCCTGGACACAACATTGGTATATAGTGCATATGGGTCGGCAACCCGCGGCTCTTTAGCATTCAATCTGAGGCTGTTCAGGAAATGCATCAAAAACATTCAAATTTTTCTTTGTGTTTATAATTTTAATTGTTTTACTGTATTTGAATATAATTAAATGTTGTAATATTATTATATGCATATAATTGTATTCTATTCGCATTTTTTTTTACTTAAGGTTGTTTAATTTGGTTTGTTTATCCAACTATTGAGTAGACTATTTTTCTTTTTAATTATGAATTAATGCGTATCATAAAATGTAAATTATAGATCACATATTATGCAGAATTAATGGTGTTTTTATTTCAAGGGTGTTCATAATGCTCTCTCTCTCTCTCTCTTAGCTAAGCTTAAGCCTACGTTACAGAAGTTTTAAAAATAAAAAATATCATTACTGATAACTAATTCTTAAAAGCAGAACAATAATAAAGAAAATTGAAGTCTGAGCTGATTCGTTGAAACGTGAATTTTCAAAATAATTCTGTTTTATTATTCGATGTGATAATGATTCAAGGACAAAGTCGTACTCCTTATGAAACAACTTTCTCGATCTTAAAATAATCCAAAGAAGTCTATTTTAGGGTTTTTTGTCACATTAAATAGATGTTTGAACATAAATAATTATGTAAGAAAGTATACTTTACGTTTGACATTGAACTGGTATATCAAAAGTATATTGCATGTTATATACATATATTTGTATTTTAGTGAATGGTTAAAATATTTCATAGACAATAACCAGTTGGAAATTAAATTTAAGATCTTAAAATAGACGTAACAAAAAGCAATAAGATAATAAGTATTTTTTACCTACTCTAAATAAAAGCAAGAAATAAAAGTGAAAAAAATAAAATAATAACAGATTATTAGGTAAGCAAATAATAATTGATTAAATTAACAGTATTAGAGATGCACAGACTGCATCGTTTATGAACAACAGGTAGAATTAATTAAAATTGTTTAATACTCGTATACTTAATAATAAAGAATGTATACCTAATAATAAAATACAAATTCATAAAACATGTAGTTATCATTTCACTTATTACAATACTCTGGCTTTTGCAAATTTTGATTTCACAATTACACAGAGTATTTTTTACTACTTATTAAGAAATAATTATTAGAATTAATAAATAATTTTATTTCTATCAAAACTACACTTCTATAAGTTAAAAAATAATTTTGAAAATTATTAGTCTAGAATAATTTATTGTTAAGTTAATTTTCTTAACGTTATTTAATTTTTTATCGAATATTAAAATATCTATCACATAAATTTCATAAAAAAATCATAGTATAATCGAAATTTTGATTTTTTTTTTTCAAAAAAATAAAATAAACATAAGTGATTTTTCGCTTCATTGTATGTTTCATTATTATTAGTAGGTACTAGGTATTATTGCATGTATATTTGTATTCAAAACATCAGCCGACAGCAAATGATGTTTTTTATTATAATCATGTCGAGCATCGAGATAATTTTTACGCACAAGCTCAGCATATAAATAAACCACTTTGTACCCAAAAATACTTTGGTGAATAATATTTTAAGAATAATTTTTTTATAAAACATCGAAATACCGTTGTTTAGTTTACAAAAATCATGTTTTCCTTACTAACATTTTTTCAGTGACAAAATTTTCATTCCTTTTGTTCTCCATACTTATTTTTAGTTAGTTAAATAAAATAATTAATAAAATATTGTAACTTTGAAGTTTAACTGTTAACAAAATATGTTTTTGATTTTATCAAAAGTTCTTGAACAAAATCGTACGCAGGTAATGATTATTTAAATTAACTTAACAACGGTTTATTGAAAATATTAAGAAGGTATATATTCGTTATAATAGTAACAATATCGATAATACTAATAATTCAATTTAAACTTATTTTTTATAGTAAATATTTAATTACTTTATATGAAAAATTATGCAGTTTTTCCCTAGAATAGCCATGATGAGGTTTTTTCAGCACATTTTTCTAATGTCAAAAATTTGTATTTAACGCATCCGTAAACAACTTGTTGATCTAAAGTTTAGAGGCAGGTGATGAAAAAATGATGTAACAGGTAGTAAGTACCATTGGTCGTTGTGTCCTGTAGCGGATAAACCTTATAATATAGTTATCGCGAAGTTTGTACGTCATAATAATATTATACAGCGATTTAAATGCAGTCGAATTACGTCAGTAGTAATCGTTTAGGGTGAAGATCCCAAGGACAGCTGAACAGTGGAAAATTTTCGAATCGTCCAACGAATGTGAATAACAACAACAACAACAACAGAAGCGTGCACGAGTATCACCGGCCGATGGACGACGGAGATACACGCGGCAAACAACAATATTGTTAAAAGAAACCACATCCACGTCGTCGTAAAATTATGGAAATTATTATTACTATTTAATAGTCGTATCATATTATTATTATGTGCTGTGCGAGAATAGTAGTAATAATAATAATAATAATATGATTTATGAGAGGTTGAAAACACAGATGGTATCGGTAATAATATACTAATAGGCACGAAACGCAACTACTGCCTACAACTTCCAATGTATTATAAGGATGATGATAAAAGTAAAAAACTCAACTATAATATTTACAAAATGAGTATAAAAAGCCGGAAGAAATACTCTTAACGGATGTATTGAATTTAAATAAATAAAAAAGAAAAACGATAAATCATTCCTTCAGTAAATAAATGCTGAACAGAGCTTTAGTCTTTAATACAAATAAATTATTTTCAATGTTATAATATTTAATAATTTAATATTATGTAGAATAATCCATGTCGGTTTATAATTATTTAATCGTGCATGATAATGATCAATTTTTCCATGTTTTTTTAAAATATGAAGCTCATACATAATGTATACGTATAATATAATAAACTAATATACAAGTAATTAGTAAATTTGTTAAAAATGTTTTTAATTGCAAAGTCTAAAATAATTTTTCTTCGGCAATTTATCTTTTATATAAAAATATCTGCTTCGATACAAAATAGAGATAGGGCCGATAGGGCATATAATATAACATAATATAAAGCCAATATCGCTCCACCGTTGTTCGGCTGGGAGTTTAGACCTTCAACCGTGAAAATCAGTAGCTTCTCAGTATTTTGAAAGCGCAAAAACTACCGGCGTTTATAGATACGTTTTTGGAAAAATTAAATAAACATAATAATATAATCATAAAATATTATTTTCGTTATTTTTCTTTCAAACATTCAAATTGCATATTATATTTCAAAACGTTTGTAGTGGCACCCCCTCCATTTTCCCGGTGTTCTAAGCACGTGACCTTATTGTTCAACTGTTAGTCCGGTTGTGGTCGTGACTAATGGTCGATGGCTAATGATGGCCACTGTAAGTTTTAGTGTTTGTGTAAAAACCACCGATATAATATTGCGTTGGATACGATATTGAAAAAAAAAACAAGTACACATTTTGTATAAATCACGAAACAATCAAAGTATTATATTCTTTCCGTTATTTCTCTTTCAAACATTCAAAATGTATTTATTTCAAAACTTTTGCGGTGACTCGGGACTCCTCCCCTTCATTTTTTCGATGTTCAAAGCGTGTTATCGTTATGTAATCCATGTTACCACTAGTGCACGTGGTACGCCGTCGCCGTCGAGATGATGTTGACTATTATTATTATTGCAGACGGTCACCGGAGGATGAGATTGTAGGGCTGCAACACGTTTGGGTACAAAGACCCTTTTTGACCCGCTTTTCGACACGTTTGGGTGCAAATGGACACAACGTTTGGGTAAACAAGATGTATAAAAAAGTAATACGTTTGGGCAGTACCGGATCAAGCGGGGGGGGGGGCAAGTGGGTATCATTGCCCCGGGTACCGTCGGTACGAAGATGCTCTTAAATTTATGAAAAATCAAAAAAGCTTAGTTTGGGTATATTAAAAATGTACAAATGTTTCAATTTTTTTCCATTTAAAATGTTTAAATTTGAAAATTTATATAATATTATATATTATTTAGGAATTTATATACCTAACTATTTTTGTCTAACGTGGATAATATCTTAAAGTTCATAAAAATTATTAATATTATAGAAAAAAAATTTTGTGTTTAAACACCCCCTCATCTCTCCAAGGACGGGCCATCTAGCTCCACATATGGAGTGCACAGTTAAGAGCGCTGCGTTTTTACTTGCCCCGGGTGTATCCTTTTTTATTTCTCTAAAATAGAAATTTTATACCGAATAAGAAATTAATAATAATAAAAAACTTGTAAAAAATACTCAATGTGAATAATAATGGAAACAAAAATGTTGAAGTCGAAAAAAAATGCACAGAGGAGACTTCAGCACAATGTACTATTTAACTTGTTCAACGTCATAAGATCTAATAGAAAAATTCAGTGATGCATAAAATATCTGAAATAACATTTTTGTATTATAGACAAAGAAGTCAATTTTATTTTTCTACATGTTGTGTATGGAATCTTAGCCCTCCCCGTAACAAAATTCCTGGCTACGCCACTGGTAGTTGTTATTAATATGAACACTATTACGAGCTGTTACGATGTGCTGCCGCCGTTAGATACGCATATTGTGTTATACCTCCTCCGCGACCGAACCGCAACGCTCGAGCACCTCCACGCGACACTTTCCGCACTACAACACAACAGATCGTCTCGCACACACGATACCTCCACTACCGCCCCGACGGCCGACTCCTCCGCGGGACCGCGAAACGCCACAAGACCCGCGGACACTTCGACGCGCGCCACTCGTCGACCAGTATCACACGCGCTCCTGTCGCCGCCGCTCACCGCCAAAGTCCGGAACCTCCCTGACCGTTTTTTAATGTACCGCCGACCGCGTTCCGTTGCACCGGTCGCCCGCCGCCGGTCGTCCTGGTAGTCCGAGACAGTAGTGAGATCATTGTTTAAAACAACAAAACCGTAATTCGTATTGTTATTATTACTCGTCGACGAGACCTTTGTCGGTGACACGCGAGTTTATCCGATGACTTGAGATCGTCTCGAGAGAATCGATTTTTAGAAGAGTCGGGTATTTTTTTTTTTTCTGACACCACGCCCGGAGGATTCCGTAGCAAAAGTCCCGGTAAGTACGTCAGTGGTGTTATACGTAACTAGGAGGGCTGGGATTTCGATGTACTTTGCATTGTTTTTCCGTAGCTTTCTGTGCGATGCTCGTTTCGTTATAAATACCGTTTTAGGCGTTTTTCAATAATTAGAATAAGAAATTTTATTTTGCATTTTTTGACAATATTTGATTTTACGATCATTTTTATCCTTTTTTTAGGGCATTTCATAGGTTTTTATGTCATTTTTGGCCTAAAATTCAAATTCAGAAATTTATTACTAACTTACAATATGGGATTTATTTTATACGCTAACATTAGATAATAATGTCTTATCCACAATTCTTATACATTATATTCATATAAATTCTAATTCATTAAAATCAATAAAGACGTCATACCAGTCACATAATTTTTTTAATTTTAAGCTATTATAAATAAATTTTAAAGACATTTTTTTAGTGCATTTTTTTGAGTTTTTTAAGTCATTTTTGCATTTTTTTTTAAGAGCATTTTTAGTGATTTTTAAGGGCATTAAAATCCCAGCCCTAGTTATTACAGTTGCCATTATTCTGTCAATCATAGTGCCCATGATCGTTAACATATACCCGTTCGGTCGACTATAAGATTTTAATCACAGGTACACACATTTGGGGATTCCGGCCACAATTTTGAAGACTTAATAATAATAGGCTATGTCACAAATGTATGTCGTTATATATTAGTAGAGGTAAACCGATGTGATTTTTTCCCGACATTCCAATAGCCGATATTTGTAACCGATATCCGATTGGATATTTGAATTCGAAAACCAACAGCCGATTTGAAAATAACAGGTAAATCGATGAAAAACACTCGTGAAATTAGGAATTCTTTTCTTCATAGTTCAAAGACAATAAGACTTTTTTTTTTTTTTTAAGCCGATATCTGATATTCATATATGCTTAATATCAGCTGCTCAAGCCAATACTCATCTCTGTAATATAATTGACACCACGTGTTCACCGTAAACGCAACTCGAATACTTTTCCACGTAATTCCATAAATCTTGTCGGCAATTTCTCGTGTTCATATTGTGTATATTGTGTACAAAGATTTACTAAATATTTTGTACCTACCTGACTTCGAAAATTATTGTCTTAATCCAGGCTAATGAAATTTTCCGATCTATTTCAGTTCTCCGACTAATTATTCCAAACACGACGCCAACCATGAAACCACTTATTCGATTTTAATTGCATTTTTGTCTCACAATACAATATGTCGACATTTCAAACAGCTCATTACTTCAGAATCGTTCATTTTTCTATTAAACAGTAATAAATAATTTTAAACCCACCTCGATGAAAAATAAATAAAAAAAGCATAGAACATTTCAAACTGTAATAATTAAGTTCTTCGACATATCCCTGTTAGCGTATCAGACCTGCATGAATATTTTCGAATAATGCATGTATCAGTTTATATTGTTCCCTTCATATAGTACTACTACAGTCATTAAGTGGTCTTCTGATTATTTATCGGTTTTTGCGAAGTTATAATTTCTATTCACCTAGACCTAGTTGCAACTTGCAATAGATAGCAATTTCGTCCAGTCGCATGATTCACCTTCACATTTTTTTTAACTAGAATATGGTAAAAAGATCGTAAACCGGTTAATCGATTCCAAAAGATTATTTAACATGTTCGACATTTTTACAATAACACTACAAAAATATTACCGACCGAAATAACGAAATAATAATCTAAAAAATAATCGTCAGTATTATAATACATTGAAATCGAAAGCTAGGGGGAAATAAAGGAGTAATACTATAATGTATTATTATTATATCCACAATAATGTATAATAACGTAAAATATCGATAAATTTAGTAGAAAGTTCCAATGTTAATATGGACGTATTTGTGACATATCACGAACAATTTTATTTTTATTTTGGTATATACCAAACAATGATTGATATTCGTTAAGCACACATTATTTTATGTTGTGTTTTATTATACAAAATATGATATAACAGGTACAAATGGAGGACGTTATTTGAAAATCCGGTTTTTGACAGATTTAAAAAAATATATACCTACCTATACGACAAGATTGACCCAAATCGTTAATATAGGGATTCCGAAATCGATAACGCTAAGAATGTTATTTAATAATAATTATTGTTAGATTTAAAAAATGTTCACAAACGATATTATCTATTGTTGTTGAAGAGTGAAGACGTTAAAACGAAGAGATCATTATTATGATCTATAATCCAAATCCATTGTGGTTATATTCTTATAGTTTATTACGGTGTCGTGTATAATATTATATAACACTATATTAATAGTATATAAGGGGCTTAGAGACCATGTAGTTAGGTACTCAAATGAGATGAGATTCGGTTTCCGAAAGCGTTTTCAGTTATATTTATTTATTTTATTTATTTATTTATTATTTATTAACGCCCTTAGGGCAAAGAGTGTACATAAATTATACTATAACATAAATATTAATATTAATAATATTAGAATTAAAGAATTATTGTAAAAGAATTTGGAATTA
>JAIPRM010009060.1:0-15210 GCA_025469315.1 Stegophylla sp. TES_Ste_2020
AAATTTTGGGTAGTTTTTTCCAAAACAAAAAAAAAAAAATTGAAGAATTCAGTAATTCAAAAAATGACCTCTTTAAAGTACAATCTAGAGGCAAATCCGGTTTCAAAAAGTTACTGATCGAAACTTTTGGACAAGTATTTCTATACGAAAAGTTGTACACAGAAAAAATAAAAGTAAAAATAAACATCACTGTAAAAACACTAGCTTCTTCACTTCGTTTAGAATCTAAAGTTAAATAGGCGATAAGTACTAGAAGCTTCGCTTTTACGTTATACTAGAAAAGTAGGAACATATTTTGGCGTTTCATTACTGAAACGTCCCCTCGTTGCACAACAAGCTGAGGGATATTTTTGATTTGCAGAGCGATGTGGAGTCAACCAAACACCAGGTGAACTAATCTACAAAAATCACAACCTGGTGAACTTACCTACGATGGTGGCGTGTGATTTTAAAATTACACACATATAATTATATACTCAAGAGTTTACATTGGTGACTAAAATAGTGTACTGGCCGAAAACGAACATCACAGAATGGCTGAAAAGGGAAAGCTTCATTTTGGCCGAAAACGGTTCCGCCCAGGAGTCCGTGGTCTAATGCTGGTTAGGAAACATTGTTCTACGCTATGAATACAGTCCAAGCACAAGGTTAGTTTTTCCGCAAACATATTTTTGAACATATGTCATAAATATACAACAATAAAAGGTGATATAACACAGATATAAGACTAAATTTTGATTAATTGTCTTTTTAAAATGTATTTAAATAAGTTTTTATTATATATTATTGTAAATAGTTAAATTATTTAAAAAATTCTTAAAAGTTGTCCATAGAGAATCTCCTGGAAGTGGTTGGTGGTAACAGTACCATACGCAGAGGGGGCTAAGAGGCTAAAGTCCCTTCTATCGTCCGTATTAAATGTTATTTTGTATAAAAGATATATTTAAATTAATAAAATTAGATTTTTTAAATTTTTTTTTGCACAATTTGAATAAATATAGTTTTACAAAAGTGTCATCATAAAGTAATTCAAACCGTTCTTTGTACACATTATTTTTGAAATATCCTTCTTAATATCCAGTAACTAATATAATAATTTCATTTTGGTCATTTATTAAATGCAAAATAATAATCTTAAATACTAAAATATAAATTGACTGTTTACTATCTTAGTTTTGATCACATAATATGATAAAATTAATAAATAATTTTTCTACATTTTTAACTACATACTTAAATATGAAAAAACCGGAAGCTTTTAGATACGTACTGAGCAAAGCAAAGAAGCTTATGACTTTATAGTGATGTTTATTTATTTATTTTACTCTTCCTGGAAACACTTTTTCGCATAGAAATAACTTCCGAACAATTTTTATTAGTATATCTCATCCGAAATCATACCCAGATAGTGTTTTAAACGGGTATTTTTTCAAATTTTACAACACTTTTTCCAAAAACAAAAAAAAATCTGTTGAAAAATTTACAGAAAACGATTAAATATGCTATTATCAAAATTTTCATGAAACTATAATTTTTTTTTTTTTAACAAAACTTCAAAAATAATGTTTCTAGAATCTTGAAACTTTCACCAACTGATAATGATGGTCACAAAAACTCTACCTAAAAATTTCAAAATCATTTAATAAATTTTGAGTTAAGTATAGAAATTAAAAAATTATTCGTTTTTTGTAAGTTTTATATTTCACACGATTTTTAATTATTTTTATTAAAACTTGAAAAATTTAACATAAATTCACTCGTATGTATGTATAATTGACTTAAAAATATCTCGGAAATCACGAGACAAATTTGTTCTCTATAACCGTTTGAACTTAGGATTTCAACGGAATTCGTTAGTTTTAACTAAAATTACACGCTATAACGTACAGAAAAGAAAATTGGTCAAACCGATCTTGATGAAACTTGGTACCTAGGTGGGGAATTTCATTGCGAATATTTTGGTGTAGTAAATTTTTTCAGGGACGAACAGTTAAATTTGTTTGATTGGAAAAAAAAATTGGAGAAAATACAGACAGATATTACGAAATCTAGATATCTCCTACACGTGGTTGCTGAAATTTCATAATCTTACCCAGTAAACTAAATTTTTTGCATTTTTTTCAACAGTAACTGATCAGAGGCGACACGATACACATTAGTACTAATTATGTTATAGCAAATTAATGTTGATTAACGGTAAGTAGAACCGTTTTATTATGGTGTTGATATTGTATTGTAATTTGAAATTATTTATGAAATATCCATTGGGTGTAAAGAAATATATGAAAAATCTATTTTCATTTTTCGTAAATGCTGTATGTATCAAAATAATTTTTAGTTTAATATTTAAGTTCAGTGTGTGTTTATAAGTCAAAAAAAAATCAAGTGTAAATTGAGTAAAATCAGTAAAACAAACACACAAAAATGAATAAATTTTGTTATTCTGGTGAATTTCGACCACTTGGTTTTACTAGTACTCATACTACTTATTGTTACGTAATTTATTTTTGAAAAAAAAAAAATTCGTTTTTATAACACTACAATAGTTATTTTATGTCTGACCTCTACTTATCAAATACAAACTAATTAAGTAGCTTATTTATGTGTGTGTGTGTATGTGTGGGGGGTGGGAGATAATTGCTTCTCTGATATTTTATCAGGGAGCTAAATAATCATTATGCATTCATAAAAATATCAAATTTAAATCAAATGATATAAGAAAGATTTTGTCTCGTATTATAAGTAGGGCTGTAAATTTGTAGGAAAGTGTATTTTTTTTTTTTTTGGTGATTTTAAAACATAGCTTTATGAGCACATAATTTGAATTACGTTACAAAGAATCCATGTATGAAACATTTATTTTGAATTTTTTGACGTTTTTAATTTTTTAGGGTATTTTTTTGTATTTTTAAGTCATATTTTCCTTTTTTAGTTCATTTGTCGGTAATTTTAATTAAATTCCGTCAATTAACGTCTTTCAAAAACTTTTTCTTTGTTTTACACAAGTTGTATATAAGTAAAATTAAAAAAAAATATAAAAATAATAATATTTTTGGTGATAGTATTATATAAAATTCAAATTCAATCGGAAATTTAATTTATTTTTTATTAAATAAACATATTTTTATGGTTGTAAAATTTGATCTACTCAAGTAGTAATGTATAATATCCTATCATATCAATATAAATGTAGAAATTATAAACCATTTTAAGTGAATTTTATGCTATAATTTTTGGCATTTTAAGTGCATATTTCATTGCTTTTTTTTGACATTTTGAATACGTTTTTTAAGATATTTTAGCACATTAAATTTACGCCCTAATTATAAGCCACTTACATTTTACAAAATCCTCCATAATATGCCACTAGGTGTTGACTAACTCCTAACAACGAATCATGGCAAAAACGACACACGACATTGAGCAAATTAATTACAGCGAACCTAAAAAAAAAAGAATTGTAAAGAAAATAAAGAAGAAGATAATTTCCGCAATTATAAATTGAACGAAGTCTGGGAGTTTCAAAAACCTATCGCGACCCCCATGGTTTTACATTTTTAGAATGAAAAGGTAGTTGTTAAGAATCAAAATTAAATTAATACTTTATTCATTTATTAATTAATTGATTTATAATGAACAAAATTTTACAAATTTATGCAAATGTGCCACTACATCATTTTTACAGTGGAGTTTGATTAAAAACGTATTTTTTTGAGAATTTATATAATTCAACAAATTTCTCGCGACCCCCCAAAAGACCAGTGGACCCACACTTTGAGAAACGCTGGGTTAGTGGAATGTTCGTTTTCGTCCTTTTCTCGTAATCCCTTAATTACGGTAACAGAAAATTTAATTTACCGAAACGGAAACGAAAACAAACGAATAAGAGACCCGATCGGTTTGTTTTCCTGCGCGTTGTGCACAGAGTTTCCTAGAAAAAAACAAAACAAAATATGTTTATACAAAACGCAATATTCACGTTTTATTCGACTTTTTACGACGAAACACCCGGAAAAAGTAGTTATAATTCTGAGATTTAAAACAACCCCAACCTCCTAACGATTTTCGGATTAACATCTGAGACGTTAGAAATATGTAATTATATTCGACGAAGACCGTATTGAATTTTCGCGTACCGAAATAAAAAGTTACTGAAGATAAAAAATTCTCGGGATTTTAATTTTAGTTCATACAGACGATTAATTAATTTAAATTTACGAATTTTCGAATATTTTCAATTCGTATCGAATAAAAAGGGAATTTAACCAACACTATACCAAAATTATAATACTCAGTTATCTTATATATATATATATTGAAATAATGGAAAGACAAGTACAGTTCAACGCTCATTCTCTGGACTAATTACTGTCGAGGATGGTCATGGATGAATACGCAAATTTCCGAATAAAATGAAATATAAAATTTTATTTATTTGCTTATTACATTGATATTTATTTCGTATATTACGTACTTCATTTGAAAAATAGTATTAAACAACTATGGTTTAATAATAATGATACATTAGTCTGTTTCGTAGTTGATACTTTTCCTAGATAACATGCAGAATGATTAAATACGAAAAATGTAAACCTGAAAATCTAATAAAATTATACTCGTATGCATTACTAACAATACTCAAAAAATCTCGAAATTCGTAAGTCAAATTTTTATTTTATAACTTTTAAAGTTGGCAATTTAATGGAATTCGTTAATTTCACATAAAATTTCACGCTTAAATGCATATAAAGTATGTATAATTGGTTCAGCCGATCCTCATGAAACGTGGTACATAGATGGAGCATTACATTATGAATATTTTGGTAAAAGAAACATTTTTAAGTACGAATATTTAAAAATTGCACAAGGTTTTAATTTAAAAAAAAAATCGGAAAAAGTACGGAAAATTTACTATAAATATTATAAATAGGTACCATAAATAAAAATGGCCAGGGATTTAATTTTAATAACTTCCATACGACAAAGTCGAATAAGCAAGAAAAAAATTCGTAATATAGAGGAATTCGTTATATAGAATTACATACAAATACATTGTACTTTATATTGTATTTTAAAAACATCATATTATTACCTATACCTATCATATTAAATTGCGTACAATTAATTTGAACTTGTTTAATTTACTTTTTAATTTTAATAAGAAATAATCAGTGAATTTCGTTTGCTTATAATTTTGTATACATTTTTGTTTTTTCATAATCGAATCAGATTAAATGGAGATAAATTTACGTATAGTTAACAATGAAATTCATTGTTCTTAATCTTAAAAATATTTCGTTAAACAGAACATTTCGTCAAATGGAAGTTCGTTAAACGGAAGTTTCACTGCAAAATAATAAATATTATGAAACGTTATTCAGTGTTATTCATAATAATACGTTCATATTTATATTAAAAATATGTTTTAGTTGTATGTAAGGAGGAGGTGTGGGGGCGAAGCCCCAGCGAGCACTTTATTTTGGATGATTCTAGCCCCCATAAAAATTCAACCAACGTCCACTTATGGATAATCCTATGAATTTCTAAATACTAATATAAAGTGATTTAAATCCAAATAGAGGGGAGAGAGCGAGATCTATCGATCGCCTTCCCCTCCTCCCGCAATAACCGCTACTGGTTTCGCCTTTATGTCGGTATAAACTTAAAAGACAACATCCAATAGCAAAGCGACTCGTTATAGCGCAAAGATCCTATGTATGGTGTTTTGTCCTGCGAGTGCGCGCGTACGCAACGGTATAATTGTAAATTGTTTTTTTTTTTTTCATTTTGAAAACGACGACAAAGCGTTGCAGAACACCGCAGAACGGTGACCGGACGATAAGTATAAAAAAAAAAATAATAATAATAAAATAAATAAAAACTCGCCTCACTGTTTATACGATAAATATTATTATATATTGTTATTGTTCGTTGGACGACGCGGCCAGATGCTAGCCGCTGTGGACATACTGGTTTGTACAGTTTCTGCACAGTCTCATGATAATAACAAAAAAGTTATACTCTTGTTTGTATACAATACCGCCGCAGACCATACTTACAATTTTGTTGATGTCGTACACCGGGAAACGAATTGTACAAAAAATCAAAATGTAATGTCATTTTGCAATAGACGCATATGTATTTCAGAGGTTTCCTGACATTTTCCAGTGAGATTCGTTTGTTTATAAATCCGGACACTATTCGAACCATGGGTAACATTCGATCTCCGGTGGGATTTTCTCGATAGACGTATTGCATTTCAAAGAAATCATTTCTTCGAGAAAACAATTCCGAGTGGGGCCATAGTTTATTCGAAACGGACAGTTAAAAATGTAAAAGTCTGTTATTATTACGAAAGTAATTTATTTTTTACTCGACTAGTTTCATAATCCACTAATAACTGAAAAAAGAAAAACAAAAGTTTTTAATGAGAAAAAAAGTGTTTAAAAAAAAACGTCGTACTTTGCACCTGTTTTCTTCGTTTTTCATCACTATGACAATTCTGAGTGGAGATTAAGTTTATTCATAGAAATTTTAATTAAAAATTATGAAATTTGTTATAACAAAAAAAAAATTTTTTTTTCCTCTTCCAGTTTTATATTTTATTATTACCTGAGAAAAGTAAAAAATGTTTTTTGATGAAAAAAAAAATGTTTTAAAAAAATTTTCTCGCACAAAAATATTTTTCACATTTATCTATATTTAAATTTTCATGAAGTTTGGATTAAAAAAAGATAGATTTCAAGTTTTTTATGAGAAATTTTAAAATGTTTTTCCCGAATTTTAAGAAAACTGTAGAGATTTTCGAAAAATGACCTCTTAAAAATACCATCTAAAAGCAAATTTTGATTCCAAAAGTTGCTGGTCGAAACTTTTGACATGTCCTTCCATACGAAATAAATATTTGCAAAAAAAAAAAAATAAATAAATACACATCATTGTAAAAATACTACCTAGTTTAATTTGCTCTACACAGTACCTACTCAGAATCTAAAAAAAAAAAAAAAAAATAGGAAAAAAACTCACTTATATTGTTGTTTGCCTATACTATAATTTTCATTAAGTTTGAATTAAAAAAAAAGTTTTATAGTTTTATAGACGTTTATGCTAAATATTGGGTATCAATTGTAATATCGAAGAAATACAACTCAAAAATAACATCTAGAGGCAAATTCTGATTCAAAAGTTGTTAGTTGAAACTTTTGGGCATGTGTTTATATACAAAAAAGTTTTTACAGAAAAAATAAAATAAAAATTAAACATAATTATAAAAACACTAGCTTTTTGGCACCATTCCCATATTAAAACAGAATGATAGGAAAATTATTCAGACAAAGATTTAAAAAATCCGGTAAATTTCACACCATGGGTATTCTTCACTTCTCCAGTAGGATAATTTTGGTGGATGCTTAATGTGTTGAATGTGAAAGAAATGATAAATCATTTCTTCAATAAAATGATTTTGAGTGGATCATTAATTAATATAAAACAATTTTAGTTAAAAATTATGAAGTTTATTATAATTACAAACATTTTTTTTTCAGCCAGTTTTATCTCCCATTATTAACTGAGAACAAAAAAAATAAAATATTTAAAAAAAACATCTAAAACCATTTAAATCGGGCGTATACTAGTTGCGATCATTAGTATCACATTAATTGTTCGCCAAAAATATATAATTGTTTGCGCATAAATTGTTCATAATGTTCGTATGTATTATATATATATATATTAGGGTGGCCATATTTAAGAAAATAAAATACAGGACAAATATATTTTTCATAATATTTTTAAATAAATATTTTAAACATAAAATTAAATAAATAATAAATATATATTTGTATATACCTATTTATGTTTTTGAATCGTGACAAATGTATAATTTTTAAACTACCTATTATAGATTAAATTTAAACACATAAAAACATTATTTTGAAAAACATAAAATAACATAATGAAACTAAATTAATACTTTTTAAAATACTTTACTTTCTAAAAAAAACTTGTTAATTCATTTTACGATTATAATTAATCTAATGGTATCCAAAAGATTTCTAGATTCTTACATTATTTTATTCAATAATTTCATTTCAAAAATTTTAAATCAATAGTAAGTCAAAAAACGAGATTAATATGGGACAGACTTGAAATTACGGGACAAAAAGCGTCCTGAGAGAAGTTTGTCAGGAGAACAGGACACAGAGCCGAAATAATGGACAATCCTGTATAAAACAGGACGTATGGTATCCCTAATATATATATAATATATATATATTACAATGATCTTTAATGCCAATTCCGTAAGTTATTGAAAAGAAAGAACAAGACAGGATAGTGTATTATACAATTTATACTTAAAATGTAAAAATAAAATAATAAGTACATACGGTTTTTTTCTCCACGTTTGTGGGTGTCAATAAAAAAGTAAATAGCTTACATAATATAAAGTTTTCAACTTGCAATTGAAAATTGTATGCAACATCACGAAGAAAATCGATTGTTGAGTAGTTATTATAATCTGCACAAATTTTTTTTAAATTTTTACTTTTATCTTGATTAATTTAATTAATAAAATAATAAAAATATACATTCTGCATTGTTCTTTCTGAGAATTATTATCTCAGGAGCAATTGTCGTAGTCGAATAATTGTCGCACGAATTATTTTCGGCGAACAATTGACGCATATCCACGGTCATTCTATTATTTGATAACATAGGTACTAGTCGCGCTCATTCTATTACAGTGGTTCTTAATCGGTGTTCCGTGAACTTGGGATAATTATAAAATTTAAAACTGAATGGGAAAAAATGTTAGAAAAAATTCCCAATTTCTTTTTCTTCATGTTTTCAAAATTTTCTTGCACCAAAATATTTTTAATATTATTGTCTGTTTATAATTAAATTTCCATAAAATTTGGACAAAAAAGAAAAAATAGTTTCCGAGTTTTTTATTGTCAAATTATCTGGTAGTTTTTTCCAAATTTTGAGAAAATGATTGAGAATTTCGAAAAATGACCTCTCTAAAATACTATTAAGAGGCAAATCCGATTTAAAAAAGTGGCTAGTCGAAAAATTTTGGAGAATCATTTCTATACGAAAATGTGTACACATAAAAAAATTAAAATACATAAATAAAGGAAAAAAAATCATTGTAAAAATACTAGCTTCTTTGCTTCGCTCAGCATCTAAAACTCATTGAAATTTTTACTAACATAGACAATTTTGATTTTTATCGATTTCTTAAACAAACAGTATGAGATCCATATGCAGAAATAAGGGGACTTGGGGTCTTACCTCTAAACTCCATTTAAAGTCTTCCAGATTTTTGATAAATTGCTCAAGGTCAATACTTATCAATTAAATAAACGTGTTAGCCTTCCAATTGTTTTATTCTTATCTGGCCATTGGTCAATTATAAGAGGTGTACAACTTTTAAATCATCGTGTTCCGCGAAAATCGTATAAAATGTTAAGTATTCCGTCATTAGAAAAAGGTTAAGAACCACTGTTTTATTATTTGGTGACAATTCATTTTTGGCCAGCATGCTTATTTTCGGTTTTGGTGAGTTTCACAACAAATGAAGGGATGGATGTAGGTTGGTATCCGGAAAAAATAACCACGGAAATTAAAACCCATCATTTTAGACCCCGAAAAAATAAACCCGGAAAAAATGACACCGAGAAAAAATAACCCCGTATAAAGGTATTTATAATATTATGATAAATATAGTATGTATATTTTTTTATGAGCTTATCATAAGCACACTTTTATATGTTCTCACGTTGTGCAGCAAGTCGATTATTAAGCCGAAATGTTCCCACGTTGCACAACAAACTGAGAGATATTTTTGATTTGCGGAGCGAAGCGTATTCGACCAAACACCCGGTGAACTCGCCTTATAAAAAAATATATTCATACTATATCTATCATATTCTAAATTTACGGGGTTATTTGTCCGGGTTTATTTTTTCGGGATCTAAAATTACGGGGTTATTTATTAGGGAAATCATATAGATTGAGTGAAGCGAAGTGACGGTGCCGAGAAGCGTAGCAACGAGTGCCAAAACGCGTGCAGAAACTGTTGATAATTACCGATGATCAAACCGAAATATCCCCACGTTGCACTGTAAGTCAAGGGATGTATATAGATTGGGTGAAGCGAAGTGACGGTGCCGAGAAGCATAGCAACGAGTGCCAAACACGCACAGGATTTGTTAATAATTAATTTGAACTTGAAATGTCATGATAAAATTTTATAGATATTCAATACGGCAGGCATGTTGAGGAGTTCCCCCGCATAATATTTTACCTCAATTCAAATTACTACTTTTAGCGTCATAACCGCAATTTGGATATTATCTGATTTTAGCTTAATAACCGCGACTTGGATGTACACTTTAAATTATCGCAACTGTTATACCTACTTATTACAAAAATTGTTGCTCACTGCTACCCAGATATAGCTTTTTAATCAAACAAAAATGTATTTCACCCCAAAATTTTTTTTTTATATTAATTCTGCCATTGATTAGTAGACTAAGCATTTGGTTAAGCTTGCATAAAGAAATTAGCAGTATTCCAAATTTGATACACGATGTTAAATCGTTGAACTTTGTAAATACGTTTGATGAATACATAGTAATATTTTTTTATAATAAAATGTTCAAGTTTTTCATATTATTTATTTAATTGTTCTTTTAAACTGCCTCCTTATTCTGCAACATAATATTATGTTAAGAACACTGGACTACTTTGTGATATTAACATACTATGTCTTCTGAATTCGTCGCGCACACGACATCGGGACAACAGCAGTCTGCCGGGCGTGACGTCGTAACGACTGTCAGTCGTATTCATTGTGTTTGAAATGTAAAGGAGAAAAAAATTAAAGTAACGTAAAATAAAGTGCACACAAGAAAGCCGAACATACTTCGAACAACGGAAATTCTTCGCTCTTCGGGTCAAATACTCTTGAAAGGTGTGTATAATTTTAAAGAAACGATAAATCATTTCTTCAATAAGACGATTCTAAACGAAAGAAGTTAATAATATAAAGAACAACAATAGTCGTCATTTTAAACACACTTACCAAGAGTATCTGACCCGAAGAGCGAAGAATATTCGTGGTGCGAAGTATGTCCGGCTTTCTTGTCTATACTTTACTTTAATATATATATTTTTTTTATCTAGTATATATAGGTAAAAAAAATTAAATGAAATAAATGTCCAAAAATTTCCACATTTTTGAAATTTTCTAGCGCCAAATGTTTCTTATATTATTGTCTATCTATGTTTAAATTTTCATAAAGTTTGAAACAAAAAATGATCTTTTTTGTCAAATTTTAGGTAATTTTTTCAAAAAGTGGTAATAATACCTATAAAAATATTATTTTGAATAACGATTTTCGATATTTTTCCAAGACCGTCGGGTATTAAAAATAGGAGTAAAAATTAATATTTTTTTTTTTTATTCATTTATTGTTCTTTTAGATTCTGAGTGAAGTGAAAAAGCTAGTGTTTTTACAATGGTGTTTATTTTTATTTTTTTATTTACATTTGTGTTTGACAATAATATTGTAGTTAAAATTTTTACCCCTATGGGTGGATAAAAGTCGTTGCGCTTGGAGAGGGTTTTCCTTTGAATCGGTATAAAAAGAGGTGGAGAACGAACGAGGAAAATTCGTTGCATAGATTCGTCCGAAAAACGCTTTCTTCGTGTTCACATTATTCTGCTTTGTGACGTCGTGACGAAGATATGACGTAAATGACCGTTATGGAGGTAAAAAAAAAAACCAGACATACTTCGCACGATGAGTGTTCTTCGCACGACGGGTGAGATTTTCTTAACGGGTGTACTGAATTTTAAAGAAACCATAAACCATTTCTTCAATAAAACGATTCTGAACGAAGGAAGTTAATAATGTTAGAAAAAAAAAAAAATGCGAAAATTCGGAGTGCCGGACTGTAATCGAACCCGGTATTGTCGCGTGCAAGGCCGGTTCCATTTCCACTAGGTCACATTACTTGACCTTGTTGGTGAAATAGTAGGTATTTAATATAATAACCGTAAATATTGAATTCTCAAAATAGAATAAATAGTTAGAAAACTATTGTTGCACGTGGATATTAATTCACACCATCGTATTCAGCGTCGAAAAATACATAAGATGCAATAAAACATTATCAATCTTCAGTAATTAAATGCTTATAATATATAGATATTTCGCAATATCTGTCTGTATTTTTTTCATTTTTTTTTCAATCAAACTCTTGTAAAATATTTAATTATTCGTCTGTAAGAAATTTTATTGCAACAAAATATTTGCAATGAAATTTTCTATCTAGTCACCAAATTTCAAAACAATCGGTTTGGCTAATTTTCTTATATGTACTTTAACAGTGCGTGATTTTAGGTAAAACTAACGAATTTCGTCGAAATTCTAACTTCAAACGGGTATAAAAAAAAATTTGACTAACGATTTTTGAGATTTTTTCAGGTCAATTAGACATATATGTCAGTGAAGTCATTTTCAAGTCTTAATATTAAAAATCGAAAATTTTATTGCATAATAACTAACAAAAAATAAGAAATTTCCGAAATTTTCAAAATTCCGTACTGAACTCAAAATTAATCAAATCTTTTTGAAATTTTATGACATGTTCTCGTATTTATTTTTAGTGGTTGGTGAAAATTTCAAGTCCCTAGCTGCATTATTTTAGAAGTTATGTCAAAAAGTAATTTTCAATTTTACGGAAATTTCGGTAATTGCGTATTTTGCCGTTTTTTGTCAATTTTTTGACAGTTTTTCTCCATTTTTGGAAAAAGTATTAAGAAATTGGAAAAATGACTTCTTTAAAATACCATTTGGGTGTGATTCCGGTTCTATAGAGATACTGTTCGAAACTTTCGGACAAGTATTTCTATACGAAAAAGTGTTCACAGAAAGAGAGAAAAAAAAAATGAACATCATTGTAAAATCATTAGTTTCTTCACTTCGTTCAGAATCTAAAATGGAATGCAAATGCAGACAATAGATCTGAAATGCAATTTTAACCGTTACGCACTGTATCCGCACTTCATACAGACAAGACTGTCTGTGAGAATTTCAATGTAAATAATTGAACTCAACCATCGAGCGTACGACGAATTATTAATTACATTAGAGTGCGCATTCGGCTGTGTTCAACGACGATAACAATATTACTGAAGTACCTGCAGCGGCCTATGAATATGTTACAATCCGCACGAATTGCATTTAATTGTAATCCAAATTGTAATCGACGACGCAGCTGTTGAAAGTGCATGTATGCATGGAGGAGACGAGTGTACGTTTTGTGCTCTCGACAGTTATAATTAAGTGCAGAAAACGCTGCCTCGCTCGACGTTTTCGACATCATAGAATTTCGTGTAAATTAAATCCACTCTCCGGTGCCGTGTAACGTGAATAATATATAATATGCCACCTGGTGTCTGATTTTTGAACGTCAGTCTTTATTACTACTCTTCCACTCAATAACATGTCTAAACCCATAATTCAGAAGAACGCAAATTACAAATTTTTTCTTTTTATTTGAATTTAATAATACAATGCATTCATAAGTAATAATTGTAGTTGATGAGTTTTATTGCATTATATATTTATATATAGCAATTTATTAAATAGTTTTGAGTAGATAAAAATAAAACATAGAGTCCTATAATCAGTGGTGTAACTAGGATTTTTTCAAAAGGAGCGTCTACCTATAAATTTCTTCTATAATTTTTCAAATATAGAATTATAATCAATGTTTATAGGCACTTTAAAAGAATTCATTAAATAGAAATTTCATACAGCAAAATCTAGCTGTCTTTTCTCTGAGTTAACATTTTTATAACGTTATTCGTAAATGAGCGAATAAATACAATTTAGCATCGCATATTCGACAATATGAATTTTTAAAGCCTGTTTTAAGTTTCTCTAAAAATTAAAAAGAATTTCTCACCATCAATATGTTACAGATAACTTTAAATTAAATTTTCACCTTCCTACTGTAGACAGTTGGTAGGCCGATAACGATAATTTGATTAAACTTTAATCAACAACATTTATTGATTTTGAGTAGATACCCTGTTTTTTGGTTTCTTCTACATTATAATACATTATTTCCAAATATAATTTGTTATGGATGTTCTAACTCCTAATGGTAACCTAATGTTACTTAAATATTTCATAAAATAATGATCATTGTTGAAATATTATATTTATTTTAACCATTGAATATTTCTGAATTAATAGAGGTTATAATTGTATAATTAAAAGCACTTTTTTTTAAATTCTTATTAATTAAATTTCCATACATATGGTTCAAGGGCGGTGTCCAGACATCCAAAACACCCACCTTGGTTGTGCCACTGCCTATAATATTATTAAATAAGTGTAATTTTATATAACATTTTAGATTCTAAGTGGAGTTAAGAACCTAGAGATTTTACAATTATGTATTTTTTTTTCTAGGTCTATTTTTTCATATAGAAACACTTGTCCAGAAATTTCATACAGTAAATTTGCAGGTCGTAATTCAAACCTAGATGATAATTAAGAAAAGTAAATTTTTTAAATTTTCAATACTATTTCAAAATCGATGAAAACCTTTCGAGAATATAGTAAAAACGTCAAAATATGCCGTACAATAGATATTCATAAAATCGATATAATTATCTTCACTATATCTCTTAAGCAATTTGGACTAGAAACTTGAAGTATTCAGTATATCAAAAATAGTGTAATGCAGACGGAGACAAAATTTCAAAAAGACTTAATTACTTTTGAGATAAATATAGGGTTATATATATGTATAGAAAATATCTTGTATCTTATAAGGTTTTATCTAATAATACAATATTAAATTGTAGATAATATAAACTGAAAATTTAACTAACCTAACTCACAAATTTATCCAGTTAACCTAAAAAAAAATCTCAAAAATCGTAAGTTAACTTTTGTTTTTTATAACCGTTTAAAATTAGAATATGTATAAAACTGGTAAAATTTATCATTTTATTATTTTATATAAAATATGCCTAACTTTTAAAATTAAAAAAGCGGACATACTTCGCACGATGGGTGTACTTCGCACGACGGGTGGTATTCTCTTGACGGGCGTATTACATTTTAAAGAAACGATAAATCATTTCTTCAGTAAAACGATTCTGAACGAAGGAAGTTAATA
>JAIPRM010009061.1:0-15210 GCA_025469315.1 Stegophylla sp. TES_Ste_2020
ATCATTTTTAACTTTTTTTTTTAAAAAAATTATAACTACAGCAGTTATTGAAATTTTTAAATCATACTGAGACAGTCTGTATGACACAATAACAACTTTTTACAAATTGAACCCCCAGTTCAAGGGGGTTTATACCGAAATATAATGAATTAAAAACAATAACTTTAATATTTATTGCGCGAACTTGAGTTCTTCTTTTCGATGAATTTTAAATGACTATCGTATTATTAAAGCACGTTTTTGGTATTGATCAACGATATAACAAAGACAATAATATGTTGTAAGAATAATTTCTGAAATATAAATTGAAATATTATTGTAATAATTATCATTCAGTTGTAGTTAATGCCAATGTTTTTGTACAATATCACTGATTGTATTACGTTAATCACCATATTTGACATTATTTTTATCAAAAATAATCGGTTAAAGTGCTTGTCATTCAATGCTTTCAATTATGTTTAGTAGATTTTTTTTTTCCTTTAATGTACGAACAAAATCATACATGCATTAAAATATGCAATATTTCAGATTCTGAACGTAGTGAAGAAGTTAGTGTTTTTACAATGATGTTTATTATTTATTTTTAATAATTTTTTTAATTTTTTTTCTTTGAACCCTTTTTCGTATGGATCTACTTGTCCAAAAATCTCGATTCGTAACTTTTTGAAACCGGATTGGCCTCTTGTTGGTACTTTAAATAGGTTATTTTTTTAATATCTTAATTCTTAATTGTTTTTTTTTTTCAAAATTTGACAAAAAAGACTCGGTAACCATCATTTTTTGATCCAAACTTAATGAAAATTTAAACATAGATAGACAATAGTATAAGAAAGATTTTGGCCCAAGAAAATTTTGAAAATGTGAAATAAAATGTTGGAAATTTTTCTAACATTTTTATTTCTCGTTAAATATTTTTCCTTTATTTATTAGATTAAAAAAATAAAAAAGTTAAGTAAAATAAAGTAAAGCGAAGGCAAGAAAACCGGACATATTATGAGTACTTATTTGCATCACAGATATTCTTCGCTCTTCGGGTCAGATACCTTTGAAGTGTGTGTATAATTTTAAAGAAACGGTAAATAATTTCTCCAATAGACGATTCTGAACGAAATAAGTAAAAAAACAATAATACTTGTCATTTTCAAACACACTCACCAAGAGTATCTGACCCGAAATGCGTAAAACATCCGAAGTGCGAAGTATGTCCGGCTTTCTTGTCTGTACTTTACTTTACTTTACTTTACTTTGATTTACTTCGTTTTACTTTACATTACTTTACTTTTTTTTTTTTTCTCAAGTGAATCATTCGCGTGTATTCGTCGTGTGTAATTAGTTTTACCACCGAATTCGAGTAATTCACATTAACAACACTCGTCCCGGTCGTTATCAATAAAATATTATAACATTATTAAAATATTCACTCGGGTTGTTTAGATATTTACTCGGTTTTACTGCTGCGCAGCTGGGAAACTTTCAACGCGGTAAAACGGGGAAAATTTACGCTCTATTTACCCGGCTAAAATTACTTGTTGATTACCGCGTTGCCAGATTTGATACGCTATGATGCTAAAACCTGATTAAACTTATTATTGATCAGTAAAGAGCACGACGACGCGACGTATGCGCGAAAGGAAATCGGCTAATGGGAACGGTAAAACGGTAAATACACGATAATAATATTATCGTGGTGTGTACGAATCAATGCGAGAACATTATTTTTCATTTCGACCATAAAAATACATTATGTTACATTACTACTACGCTTCACCTACAACAGGGATTCTCAAACTGTGGTACGCGTACCCCTCGGGGGTACTCGAAATATTTTAAGGGGTACGAGTCGTCTGGCCAACAAACATTTCAATTAAAATAGAGGAAAAAACTCTAAAGTCTATAAGTACCTTTCTCACTTATTTCTTTGATAATGAGCGATATTAGTTTTTAAAATTTTTTGTGGATCAGTTTTTAATAACATAATCTTAATGGAGTAAAAATGTATATGTAAGTCATTAAAAATTTTTTAAATAGATTCTAGTTTAGTAACTAAATGAAGGGGTACCCAAAAAAATAAATTTGTAAAAAGGGGGGTACAGTGTTCATAAAACTTTGAGAATCCCTGACCTACAACACTGCAAGCACCACATAATCTAGTAATTCGTTTTGTTACAACATATTATTTCGTTAGACTGCACAACAAACCGTTCGTTTCACGCCACGTAATTTAAAAGTACTTTCATGCGATGTGTATCATTTTTTTTTTTTTTTATATTTATTTATTATTATTATTATTATTATTTTTTTTTTTTTAGTGATTTTATTATCTTAAATTGCGAATAACATGCAACAACGAGAGTCATTATAGTAACATTATACAAAATGAGAGCCGTTATTATAATAATATGAAAAAAATATGTTTCATTCCCTTAATGTGTAAAATAATACTTTTATATTATATTATTATTATTATTATTATTATTATTATTACATAAGTGCCTACGCCATTTTTGTAGAATTCCCGTGTCGGTAATATTAGGTACACATGTATAGATATCGAAGTAAAATCGCTAATTATAATTACATTTTATAATATTTTAGATTCTGAGCGGAGCGGAGAAGCTAGTGGTTTTGCAATGATGCTTATTTATTTTATTTAACTTTTTCAATACGTCATATCGCTTAATTTTATAAATACTCAATACTTTGTAGTAACGGGGCAAATAACATTAATATAATTCTGATGTAATTTTATAGTCCGTTATAATGTATTATTAACGGAATCCTATAAAAGGAATAATGATATCGACGGCCGACATTAATTAAGCTAGAAATTAATTAGAAAATCATATTAAAAATTTGTAATTCAGTACTTTCATATATTTCAGCGAATATTATTAAACCGTGTTAAATTGACTGACTTTTAAACATCATTTAGATTGGGTTAATGTAGTTATATTTAGCAAATAATATACAGGAGTTCTTAACCCGTGGTACGCGGAAAGCTTATTGGTGGTACGAGAAGAAATTTCTTGATTAGATTTTTCTTTACTTTTATGAATATCAAACAATATAAAAATGTTAATTAATTAATTAATAATAAAAAGCCTGGATATACTTCACACCATGGGGTGTTTTCCGCTCCTCGGGTGGAACTCATTTTTATTTAATTAAAATCACTTAGTATGATCTATGTGAAATAAAATGTGAAAATAGACGCAAAATCCTCTCACTGATCTGTGCGATCTTTGCAAGCATATATTATACTGTAAAACGTTTGATTTTGAGTCGTAAAAGAAGCCAAAAATAAGTACACTAGGTAATATCGAAATTCATTATGTTACGGAATACGGTATTAAAAAAGTCTGATATGATTCGCACCACCATGCAGGTTATTCTTCGCATCTCTAGTAAAATTTGTTAGGTATGTTAAATTTTAAAGAAACTAAAATGTAATTTCTACAATAAAATAAGATTTAGCGGAGGTTCAGTTTGTAAAAGACAATTTTAATTGAAAATTATAAAGTTTACAGTATTACAAAAAATATTTATTGATCACTCTGCCAGTTACGTATATATCCCACTATTAACTGACAATAAGAAAAAGAAATTACAAACATTTTCTTTCACTAAAATATTTCTCATATTATTGTCAATCTATATAATTTTTCATAGAGTTTACATAAAGAAATCAAGTTTTTATGGCATTTTGTGAAATATTTGCCAGTTTTTACTAAAGCGTAGAAAAACTACTGAAAAATATCACCTCCAAAGTACCATCTAGACGAAATGCTGATTCAAATTGTGGTTGAAACTCTTGGACAAGTATTTCTAATTTCTAAACAAAAAAATGAAAATAAATTTACAAGATTATAAAAACACTAGCTTTTTCATTCCACTTAGAATGTAAAATTAGTATGAAAAAAAAAAAAAAATTGACTCTCCTAATTTAGTTTTAGAATTATTAAAGTGAGACACGTATTAATCATAAAAATTTCTAGTGGTACTCAGTAATCAAAAGGTTGGGAACCCCTGCTCTAATATACGAAAACAATCATTAATTCACTGATCATAACTACGGAGTTACCTGAATTGTTAAAATAATGTCATCTTTAATAATATTATAATTAAGCTTCAAAATAATTTTTTAAATATTATTATTAAAATATTTGCACTTCTCATCATAAGAGGGATTCCCCCCCCCACGATATAAAATCATATTATTACTTTGAACCGAAGATAATATTATAGTATTTTTTGTTTATTTCAAAACGATTTTCGAAGAATATTAAAAGAATATAATATTATTTTGAATTATTCAAGAGAATTGGGAAAACATCTCTCATTGTGACAACATCTCTATACAGCGGAATATTATTCCTGGGCCTCTCTACTAGCTCGTTGTAAAAACCCGAAACGCGGATATTGTACTCGAATTATTGTTTGTTTCAGTTAATAGCATGTATTTCCGTGAATTATTTCGCTCGTCGAATGGCAACAACATTATTTCGATAACGGTGCGCATCATGTAAAACGTTGTTTTATTATTAATACGCGAAATGGTGGTGGGGGTGGGGGGTGGGGCTCGTGTCAATTACGCGTACGACATTCCCGACGTCCATTAGACGGTGTGTAAAATGCACTAAAAACGACTGTCGCTAAAACATTGATTAAAAAAAAAAAAAAAAAACGCACACATTTTATAATTATAGTGTGCGCGGAGAAATACGTAGTACGAGAACCGTTGATTACACACGCGTACGTGTGTACGCCTACTCTGTAATAATACTAAAGAGTTGATTATTTTTACATTAAAAATCGTTCGGGTTTTATTATTATTATTATTATTATTATTTTTACCTCTCATTAAATAGCTTTTCACTCGGTGCAGTATTTTAGGTATTAATGATAAAAAAAAAAAATGTATACATCGCTCGTCGGGGTGTTCTTCGTGCACGCCGGGTGGGATTTTCTTGACGGGTGTATTGAATTTTAAAGAAACGATAAATCATTTTTCATCAATAAAACGATTCTGAACGATGAAAGTTAATAATATAAAAAATAAATGAGAAAAAAAAATGTAAGATAAATGTCCAAAATTTTCTTGCGCCAAAATCTTTCTCATATTATTTTCTGTTTATGTTTAAATTTTCATATAGTTTGGGTAAAAAAAAAATATGGTTTCTGAGTAGTTTTCGTCAAATTTTGGATTGTTCCCCCCCCCTTAAAAAAAAAAAAAAAAACTGAAGAACTGAGAAATTCAAAAAATGACATCTCTAAAGTACCATCTAAAGGCAAATCCGGTTTCAAAAATTTGCTGATCGAAATTTTAGACAAGTATTTGCATACTAAAAGTTGTACAAAGAAAAAATAATAAAAATAAAATAAACATCATCGTAAAAACCCTAGCTTCTACGCTTCGTTCAGAATCTAAAATTAAAATAAAAAAGATGTGTCTCTGATTTTTTTTTTTGAATTCCTTGAAATTTTTAAAATATAAATTATTAATAATACTGTATGAACAATTTGTGTTGTAGTAAATGATAAAATAATATTTGGTGATCCGTACTAAAAATATCACCTTTTAAATTCATTGATGTGTTTTCGTGATGTTGACAACAAAAGCTGTTTTGATTTGGGTATTGTACTCTGTAAACATACTTCACTCTATGCACTTGTGGACGCTGAATCGGCACTTAACAGATATCTACTAAGATTAACCTAAGTACTTAATGTGGAATTTTGGTGGTGACTGATGTCCGATGTGACAAAAATTACTGATCCAATCTAATAATCGCTTAATCTCATCGAATCCTCTCACCGGATCAAACGTTGTAGTTAGCAAACTTACACCCTCATATAGCTCGTGTAAAATATCATTTAAAAAAAATTTAAATTTAGCATAATATAATATACAGAATGTATAAAACTGAAAATATAATATGTGTGTAAAAATGTTAATTAATGGAGTTTGATAAATAAATAAAAAAAAAATATGCCGGAAAATGAACAAAAAAAAAAAAGAAGATATGACCTTAACCCTTTCACTGCTGAATAAATTTTATTTAGTGTGCGCCGCTCTGTCGTCGTAAAATTTTATTTTTATTCACTTTTTTTTTTTTATATGATGACAATATATTTTGAGACTGGGCAATAAAAAATTAGCATATTTATTATTATTATTTATTTTTGTTATTATTTTAGAAGACACGAATGATTTGAGTTAGCTATTCGTTCCCATAATTATTATATTATAGATTATATTTTTTGGGAGCCCCGAATAAGAGAAATTATTATTTTTCTCATAACAACTTTGATATTTACCAGATTTTTGTTTTTATCACATTTTTGAATTCAGAACGTAAACTATCATTTGTTTACGTTATCGCATAATTAAAAATACTTTTTTTTTTTTTTGATTTTATTATTGACTGGACGCATATGGACGTAGTGAAAGGGTTAAAAACAGTGATGTTTTTTAAATTTTTTTCTAGGGTTTACGGATCAGTGGAAATGACGGAGATCTCCCTCCCCGATCCACTCAAATACCCCTCCAAATTCTTTTTTATAAATTGCATAAAGTCAATACTATCAGAGAGGGTAAAATCAAACATAATAATATTTAACTACACCTCAACCCTCCTTAAAAATTGTATTTATTCTATATCCACCTATGGGTCGAGTTATAATTCCATTTTGATTGCTTAATATGGAGCAAAAAAAAAAATAAAAAAAATAATGCCCTATACTTGTACTACATATTTTATGCTAAAATTCTAATTATATTATTTTTATAGAACAGTTGACAATTTAATAAAAATAATGATGTATATTTATTTATTTTTATAATCTGTAAAACATTAGAAACAACGATTTAATGGAAAATCTAGTTGTGTTGATAATGTTGATATTAAATAAAAATATGATTATCAATTATTATTAAACATTATACCCAGCAGAAGTTTTCTAAAAAATTAGTTTAAGATAAAGATATAAATTTTTTTTTTGGAAAATAGATTTTTGACTAATTTTTTTAAACGTGCGTATACCTGCGTATGTCTAGTGTTGTTCTCTAATAAGGTATACGCCAAATCAGTCAAAAAGAAAAAAAATGATTCATAAAATCAAAAAACGTTCGAAAATGCAAAACAAAAGTTTCATAATTGAATCTGTCATCACACGTGATTCAAATTTTGCGCTTGCAGACAATATTATTATAGCCGTGAGCACTGATTTGCAGTGGGCATAGAAGAAATTTGCAAAAAAAAAAGAAAACGTATTAGGAAAAACGATTTTTGACAGCTCTTTTTGCTCTGCGTTTTTGCAGCTCTCCGCTGCATTTCGACTGTGTGCTGCTGCTCGCGACGGTGGTAATCGTTTGGCGTTCCTACGGATTATAATAATAATAATAATAATAATAATAATATTATAACGACCATCACGCGCGCCCTCGTGTTTCTTATCGCACGGCGGCCATCCGCCACCGCGTTTCGTTCTCCGCCGCATAATATTCCATTCCGCTCGTCCCTACGCTCCGACTTCCCCTCGGGCTCGTACCTTCGGGCTACACAAACGTCCGACGGACACGACGACGACGTGCGAAACCAACAAAACCGTATTACGCTTTTATCCCCGTCGCGCGTTATATTATTACACTAATGACGGGCGAATATCCGGGGGTAAATAATAATAATAATAATAATATTATTCGGGGTGAATTTTGTTTCGTCGTCGACGCGATAAACAGAAATATTATAGGTACCTATCGAATAATAATAATAATAATAATAATAATATTTTATTCAAAAACCTTTTAGTAAATCACGCGTTACGAATAGTAATTTCTTCATCACAAGTCAATCCCTCTTTAAAAACCCGAGATGCCATTTCGGATTTTTTTTTTTTTTTTTTTTATGTCAAGGGGTCGCCAGATGTATATCAGTTGATTCGATTTTTTTTTTTTTTTTTTTAATATTAATGCAGTACATAATGTACATATTTTAAAAATGATATCCAGGAAGAGTACAGGTTTAATTTTGAATCACTCGCATTGACGGGGTAGTCGAGCTCGTTTGAAAACAAATCAACAGCTGTACTGATATGATAATATCAACGATGATTTTTGTTTTTGTTTCAGGCTACTGAGACGTTGATTAAAATTAAGAGATAGCGGGTCCACAGACTGCTTCCAGCTACCCTCAAAATGTGCCACGTGATTGGCCAGGAAATTATCATTGTGGAAAGAGGATTTACAAAATCGTGTCAGTAAACTTACCTAGTGACAATGTAAGGATGGGCAGGTTTATACAATAATGCTATGCAGAGTGATTCATTAAGCAAACTCCATATTTGGTAGTAAAAATGCAAAAAAATATTGACTACCTGTAAACCGATATTGAAATCTATGTATAAACAGGGGAATAGTTAAGAAGGTGGATTAAAAATTCAATAGAATACTTTACGAAAAAGTTTATAATAATATCGTACACTTAAACCCGATGATTTCGAGTTTAAGTTTAGATTTTTCGCTCATCAAACAATTTTCGAGGCCAAATACTCCACGGTATATAATATAACATCTGGTGTTTATACTGTATGGAATTAATGATTTTTTATACTCAATTTAGTAGCTGATAATTTTATCCTCTGACCTGGCCATTACAGCAGACGAATTAAATTAGATTTTTTTTTTTTTTTGTACTATAACTAACCGTAGTATTCGATTTCAAAACATAACTTTATCACACTACTTCTCACACAAGACTAATTTTTTTTTCCGATAACCGTTTACGTTTTAGTTGTCTTGAAAAAAAAAAAACATATAATTCGATCGTTTGCTTAAGCGATCGTTTTGTGCAGTCGTTGTTTCGATTAAGTAAATGGGGTAATGAGTGGGGGTGGGGAGGGCGGTGCTCGAGAGATTGCGAGAAAGATTCTTCGCCCGTCATTTCTCATCCCCAACCCCCGTTCCACCATTGGAAGACAACCGTTGGCAATTATTATTATATTGTTGTCATCGCGTCACTCGCTCGCACGAGAGAAATCGATAATCTCGTAAAACCGTTTTGAAAAATTTCGCGCTCGTTAAGTTCTCTATATTAGTCACCTCGGTTCGAGCTGACACACTTTTATAACCCGTTATAGCGCGTCCCGTAAAATAAAACGGATAAAAGGGAGTGAGTGAGTGAGAGAGAGAGAGAGAGAGAGACAGATTGAACACTCTTTACGCAGAATTTTTTTTTATTTTTATGTTGTTGGGACTTTTTTGCCTCTTTTTAATATTCGATATTGTGACGACACGTGATTTAATCGCGTGCCTCTACTAACGAGCTAAATTCTCCGGTCGAGTTACAAAGAATGATCAACGTAAAACACTCGACACAAACTCGCACGCGCGCGTGCGCAGGCGAACGGCAACGAAATATTATCTCCTGACAAACCGAACGTTTTTCACGAACGAATATATCATAGCATTTCATGCTATTATTAGGTAAATATACAGAGTGTCTAAGTACGATTGGACAAATGCAATAACTTTTGTTCTATTAATGATTTTCAACTTTTTTTTTTTTTTTCTGAAAATTATTACTACAGCATTTTGTTACAACAATAACGTATATTTATTCATTTGATTCTTTTAAGACCTAAATTATCAAATTTGAAACATTTACTTCTAGAGATTTAGAAAAAACTCAAAATAGCTATTTTAGATTCTGAACGAAGTGAAGAAGCTTATGATTTTACATTTATTAATACGGTGAAATGTTTATTTCTAGACTATTGCAAAAATCATTCAAATTTCTAAAATGTATATCGTAGACATATTTAAGTATAAGTCGGTCAATCTGAACAAACTGCATTCAGTGCTAATTGACTTTAATGTAATTATTATCATTAAATTAAAAATTAAAGTACTGATTTTTTAGTACTGATGATACAATTATTTTTCTGAGATAATACATCGAATAAACATTTTTTATCCATTTTGGATGAGATTAAAGATAATAAATCATTTATTTGGATCATTTATCCGAATAAATTTATCTTATTATGCTCAACACTGGCAATAAGTGTTCTACGCGAAACGTCGCATTGTGCTTTGTCTCGTCGGACAACGTCGTCGTAGTCGTCGAGCGCAGAAGCGATACGTTTTTATTGATTGACATTACACGTGTAATTTGCACGCATTTTGTGATTATTCATGTACCCGATTATTATTATTATTTTTTTTTTAATGAGCAGAAAAAAGGGTATTTACTATCAAAGTAAGAAAAATATATAATATTATATACTCAATATAATATATATTAAAAAGAAAAAAAAAATTGTAATGTTATAACTTACTTGTTTATTATTTAGAAAAAATCACACATTATATTTTGGTATAGAACTGTCTAAAAGAAATGATAAAAATATATAACCCCCTTTTTTTGTGTCCTTGTTTTGTCTTCATCAAAAATTTTTTATCTCTTCTGATCTTATCACATATTACTTTTTTCAACAACTATCAGCTACCTACTATACCCCATATTTTATATTATTTATAACTAATTAGATAATAATTTAAGATTGCTGTATTAATAATTAATTTTAAAAAAATAATAATAAATTAAAAGTTATTGCAATTTGTCATATCGTTCTGTGACATAATGTGTATTTTTGTTAATTATAATATAATCTGAACACATAGACCGTGTGAATGTTCGCTACGTTTTTCATAACATTCTAGTTGAATATTTCACCGACGACTGCTATTATATTATTCATTCGAAACGCAATCGCTATTAACTGTTATTTTATATATCCGCCTTTCGTTATTGTTCATTCGTACTTACGTATTCAACGAAGTTTTTCTACATTTAAATACGGTATATTATTATTAGTGCGACTGATAAGTCGAAAACTTCACCAGCCCAAACATTAACCCTTTTAGTATGGATGTCAGTTTTACTGATAATAATCAAATTTGCCCCTTTCATGCGCGTATAACCCAAATAACAACGACGAAAATCGCCGGGGTTGAATAAATATTAAAATAATTAAATCGTGTAAACTAATATCATGAAAACGTTAATTATATATATATATATTATATCCATAGTCTAATAATTTAATTAATTTATAGAATTACTTATGCGCTTTGTCATAAACGAGTTCATATATTATCTTCCTGTTGATGTATATAATATATATATATTATATATTTTTTTAAGTAATTTTAAGTATCATTGTTACGAGTTAATGGCTATTTTCACGTCCGACGTGCAACCCCATCTGTTTTCGTTTGTCACCTCCGATTGGTTAAAATATTCTTCTCGTCAAGCTACTAATATATAAAACACTATGTAGTACTATATTGTTAAGGCGCATAAAAAAAAAACAAATTAATTTTACTAAACAATAATTTCGTTTTGCATATTTTCAGAACCTAACGTGTATTTGAATCATAGTAGTAGACATGCAGAAAAAAAAAAGAGAGAGAGAGAGAGAGCGAGAGATACTAAATTGGATTAAAATTGATGTTTCAGATTAAAACAAAATAACATACTACGACATAGAGCTTTAGCAATAATATTATGTAATTTAATGTAACTGTAGCATATTATGATGTTTATTAATCGTGAAACGAAAATAAATTATATAGGTATATATTGTATTACTTTTTAAATAAAATATGTTCTACATATTATTATCATTTTTTTATTTTCGGGGCAGGTACGTTCCACGTGAATAAATAATAAACGGCCACTCGAACGACTAATTTTCTTGGGTAAACACACGCCGCCCAACGGTAAATAACATTTTACCCACTGGCCCAGACGATTGCCGCCGTCCCATATTATTATTGTAATTATTTGCTACGGCCACTTTATTTCGAAGAATACCGTCGAAATTCACCGAGTCTCATTTATGCGGTTTCTCCTGATACGATAGTTTCACGCACACCATATGGTATTTTTCCGATACGCGACTATATTCCCCGACGAGAAATGGTTATTGATTTATTGATTTATTGTCTATAAGCCGGAGAAAACGCAAAACAATAATTTTACGCTTTTATTGCCAATAGTTATGCTTATGTTTTTTACGGTTATTGTTCATAATATTTTTGTAGTTCTAATAGCAGTAGGAGGCACGTCTAATGTCTGACGCAAACAACGCGATTATCGGTTATTACTTTGTGAAATAATTCTTTTGGCCAAAACAAAACTTTTACTTCTTCAAAAAAAAAAAAAAAAAAAAAACATACACAGTGAAACTTCCCTTAAAGGACGCCTCTAAATAGCGGACACCTCCGAATAAAAGACGTTTGCACAGAAACTAAAGCATTAATCGATTTTTGGATTAGATCAACCCGTGGCCATACGTATACGTAAATGAAGCATTCAAATGGAATCCGCTTAGAGTGACCAATTGAAAAGAATCAAATTATTGTATCAAGATATCGTATCCTTTGCTCGATTGGATCACTAATAAGGAACTGTTATTATACTTTAAAATTTTCAATTAATGTTATCGTTATTATATATTATTGATAACATGAAAATGTAAAGTGGTAACAACCAAATAAGAAAAATAATTTTATTTTTCACAAAATGGTCACTCTTAGCGTATTCCATTTGATTGCTTCAATTAACTACATATACAGCAGTATACGGTATGGCCCCTCTAGATATTCTTTATTCTATGGGTTAGATACATTTGATGGGTGTGTTGAAAATGTTTGTTCTTTATATTATTATTATTATTTTTTGTTTACAATCATATTGTTGAAGAAATGATTTATCGTTTCTTTAAAATTTTTCGCACACACATCAGGAGTATCTGATCCGAAGAGTGAAGAATATCCGTAGTGTATAATATCTACAGCCACTTTTTTTTTTTTTCGATTATTAATGAAAATAATACTAAATTGTATTTTTGCTTTCACCACGTTATTACACGAATTATTAAAATGCATCCTTACCTTGTGTTTCTACGGTTTTGAATTATTATTAAATTGCTTAAATTAATGCTATGTACGCATTATCATTATTGCGTACATAACCTTCGTACAGATGTTTCTTACCTAACGAATTACCTAATTTTTTTTTTTTTTTCAAGTAATAATACTAAATTATAATGAAATATTATACGAATTTTGGAAAATGTTTAAGTATATAAATAGTAAAATTATACTGTACAGTGTGTACACGAAGCAAAAGCGGAAAAACCTTTTTAAAATGTATTCAGTTTAATTTGAACTTATTTAATTTCGACCATATCATCCGACATCCGGGGGTTATTCGGTACATTTCACTTGTTTACTGTTCTACAGTCAAAATGTCCACAACAAACCGTTATTAGATCAACGGTCCCTGACCTTTTCCGACTAGATATCTAAAACGTTAACGATCCTGCAGCATTTTACGGCTTCATTTATTTTCAGCGATGATTCACTGCGCCTAGATATATAATATGCTATATTTACAGCAAATCATATTCAACAAAATACGTGATTCCCAATAAAAAATTAGTTCATTGTACTTATTATACAGTGTGTTGTTTAAAAATTATGATATTGTAAGCTATATTAATCATTTGAAAGCGAGAAAAATGGCCTATGGTTTTATTTTTTTTTTTTTCTAGAGTTATGAAAATAACGGTTTGTCATTAGAGACTAAAGAGAGAGGGAGAGAGAGAGAGCTTTACTTCAAGACTTGAAATTGACGTTTAATATACATATATCATTAGGTCGTAAAAATATACACTTCATACTTGTATAAAAATTGATTTATAATGGCACGTTAAACCGAAAAATGAGGTAACACGAATTTGGTCGATCCATTAAGCACTCATGAGCATTAGTTCGTTGTTGACGAAGGGTTGGCGACCCCTGCTTTGGACGAAGCGTTGAACTGCACCCGTACGAAGAAAATCGGCCGTATCCATTTTCCTTTAAAAATCAGATTTAATTTTCCTCCAAACAAAGATCTATTCCGTTTTCCTCCACTGACTTCGTAATATTCCATTAAAAAATTTGTAAGTATTCGGATATTCCACAGTTACATAGACCAAACGTTTTTGAACAAACTGTTGGATTTCGAAAATACTCTTTTAGGTTTTTATATTTAATTAATATTTTACAAACATGTAGGTAATGGGAAAGAAAGGATGGAATCAATTCTTCAATGATTATTTTTATAATTTATAACAGTATTTTTATTTTTATTAATTAATAATATAGATAATTAGTAAGTATAGTAGGTATAGTAGGTAATTCCAAAACGAATTATTTTTTTGTGATTTATTTTTTACGCAAACAAATCATATTCTTTCAACGAATTAAGTAATATAATAATAAGTGTAAAATGTATAAAAAATGCAACGAAGGACGATGAGAGGGTGTTTCTAATTTAAAACTTTTTTGATTCCGAGTGGGGACCGCTTATAAATTACTATCTAATTATTTTAAAATGTTTGACCCCCCCCCCACAGAAATTTTTTTTAAAATACGCCCCAATGCTTTGTACAAACGCTCTGTACACAGGCGCGTACCGCTCGAGGTCGTGTGATATTTAAACAGGTGTACTAACTGTAATATACAAGACTTAATAACAATTTTATTATTTTCTGAACTTTTCGAAACGCACTCGTACTCGTTGTTGTTCAACGCCGCCGCCGCGTAGTATATACGTTTATTAATTATTAGCGTTATGTGTTTTACGTCTTTCGCGCCGCCATTCCGTTCTCTCGAAACGCGGTCGCCGCCGCGGAAGTTTACTCAAAATCAAACAAAACAAAGCGGCCGATCCGCGCGCCGCCGTAATCTACACGGTTCGTCGACGCGTTTCCGGGTAACCGTCGGAGTTCTCGATGGAAAACGCGTGCGAAACGAGGTATAGCGAAAACGGGGGGGGGGGTGGGGGTAACAAAAACAAACGGATACGATATAATATTTTGTATATTATCATTTAAAGATAGGGATGTTGATGACATGCATTTTTAGATTAGTGTTTTTATAATGATGTTTATTTATTTATTTATTTATTTTTTGTGTACAACTTTTCGAATGGAAATACTTGCCGAAAAAATTCGATCAGTAACTTTTTGAAACCGGATTTGCCTCTAAATTGTACTTTAGAAAGGTCATTTTTTGAATTTCTCAATTCTTCAATTTTTTTTTTTTTTTTGGAAAAAACTACCCAAAAATTGACAAAAACGACACGGAAA
>JAIPRM010009062.1:0-10504 GCA_025469315.1 Stegophylla sp. TES_Ste_2020
ATTTCTATACGAAAAAGTTTTAACAGAAAAAAAAAAATAAAAAAAAAAAAAATAAACATCATTGTAAAAACACTAGCTTCTTCACTTTGTTCAGAATCTAAAATATTAAAAGCGTTTCAAAATGTCTTTTGAATCCATTTTTAGTTGTCATACGATAAAATAAATCATTTACGAATGTGTGTTCTATTAATAATTTTGTACCTTGAATGTGAATAGAGATAATTTTTAAAGCGAAACGACTTTTTTTTTTTCAACCCGTACGTTCTATATATATATATATATATAGTATGGATTTGTAATAACGTTTTATATATAAATAATTATAGGCTATCATCTTTGTAGATATTATTATTAATATATCATATTTTCAAATAGGTTTCAAACGCGTAATCCAAACGTTCTTGAAGTTAACGACGCGCGTAAAGGTTAATTATTATACTAATTCCAGAAGCCGCAAACCGCCTACTCGCGTTTCACGTACGAGAACACACGCCAGTCGCTTCCAATCACATCAGTCGTTTTCCACTGCAACAGGTGTCTCCGATTTCAGACCGACTAAATCGCTTTGCATTGATGACATGCAACGTCTTTCTGGGTCCCGCCGAGGTGTTGAAATAAATGAAAAAAAAAAAAAAAAAAATCTCCAAACGCAAAAAAATATGATTTTGCCAAAATCCGAAGTGAAAACCGGACGATATCGCGGACGCGGCACATTAACATGTGGTCCCCCGAGGCGATAAATACGAGAAGTGAGTTTCGAGCACAAATATTGGGTTTTCGTCACGGCTGTAAATAGTTAATAACCGGTGAAATAATCGGCGGCGGCGGCGGCGGCGGCGGCGTGAGAACAACGAAATAGATTATTATTACGACGTACCTGTAGAATACAGGGTGTCCCGATGCGTGGTTTGACGAATGCGACGACACTTGTTCGATTTATAATTTTAGATTCAGAACGTAGTGAAGAAGCTAGTGTTTTTACAATGATGATTATTTTTGTTTTTTTTGTTTTTGTAAACGCTTTTTCGTATACTACACACTTGTCCTAAAGTTTCGATCAGTTACATTTTGAAACCGGATTTGCCTCTAGTCGGTACTTTAGAGAGGTCATTATTTGAATTTCTCAATTCTTCAATTTTTTTTTTTTTAATTACTCAAAATTTGACGAAAAAGACTCGGAGACAATAATTTTTTTGATCCGAACTTTATGAAAATTTAAACGTAGATAGACAATAATATGAGAAACATTTTGGCGCGAGAAAATTTTGAAAATGTGAAAAAAAAATTTTGGACATTTTTCCAACAAATTTTTCTCATAAAATTTTTTTTCCTTTTATTTTTTTGATAAAAAAAAAAATGTAAAGTAAAATAAAGTATAGACAAGAAAGCCGGACATACTTTTTAACTATACATTTTTTTTTTTTTAGAACTCAAATTTTCAAATTGGTAATTTTACACTATAGTTTTAGGAAAAATTCAAAATAGTCATTTTATAAATCTAATTTTTAGAAAAATATTAATATCCGTTTTTTTTCTACGACATTTTTAAGTTTGCGAATAATTTAATTAACATATTATGTTAATCATAATATCATAATATTACCATTATAATGACGTTTAAGATTATTGAATTATTCGCAAACTTAAAATTTTTTTTAAAAATGAACGCATTAACCTTTTTTTTTAAACATTTAAGCACTAATATTTATTTAAAAATTAGTTTTATCAAATGGGTCTTTCGAATTTTTTTTCCTAAACTATAACATAAAAATATCAAATTTGGAAATTCAGGACCAAACAGAAAAAAAAAAAATTATTTATGAGACAAAAGTTTTTACATTTGTCAAATCACAGTAGGGAACACCCTGTATATTATAATTATTATTATATCATTTGAGCGTTTCGATTACCAAATACGACCGTTCGATGGTGGTCTTGACTCCGCGTGTAATGCAGTTTTCCCTGATAAATGATGAATTGTTGTTATTAAAACAGATGATGTACGGTAATTAATTCATTTTTTTTTTTATGAGTATCGGATCTCCAAGGACTTTTGCGAGCATTTTGATAAACGCTTCAAGGATGATACCCGTCGTGCGAAATCTTAATTATATAATATTATTACTATGTTTCTTCGGACCATAATATGCGCCCGGCCCGGGAGCGTTTACAACAGTGGTCCCCGACCATTTTTATTCCATTTCTCCCTTGTCATTTTTCAAAAATCACACCCCCTCGGCCCTTGTAAATTTTCAAAAACCTAATCCCCCTTAAATTAGAAATTTGAATTTTTTTTTGTTAGCCGTACAAATAAAGTATATTATATAAAAATAACTAGAAGTAAACGTACACTATATAACTTGAATTTTTATTTTCATTATTTTATAAATTATTTATACCTAAATCAATTAATATTTATTCATAATATTAAATGAAAAAAAAACAAACTGTGAAAATATAAAACAGAAATAGTAATGTAAAATGTAACTATTAAATAAATCATATAACAAGTAAATTTAAGATTTATTTTTTTTTTAACAAAATAAACAAAAAAAATCTATTTTTTATCATATAATTCCCCATTGTGTATAGTATCTTAATTCCCCCTTCCCTAAAGGACGGAATTCTCCTGGTTGGGAATCACTGGTTTACTACACTATCAACGATCTGACAATTTTCACTTCAATTTATGCGTTCGTTGCAAAATAAACGGCCCACTCGCCCGTAAAACAAGAATGTCATAATAATAATAATAAAATAACGAATTCTATTTCGTACGTGTTTAACAATATCATACTGAATATAGCACACCTTCGTTATGACTTTTAATTACTTAATTATAATAATTCGTAAATGAAAAATTAATGATAATAGCATTGCAGAATCACGGGGTTAGTGGTCGTAGTGTTCAATCAATCTCAAAGAGTACGCGTACCAAAAATAAAATATCGAAAAATCTTTTTTTTAAAGACGATATTATAAGGTTATCGTTGTTTGAAACTACTTCCGTTGCAAAGCCCGCCGAGTCTTGTACTCTGTCAGCAGTCATTTATTTTTTAACGAGACGGATTTCATCGTTTTTAAGACAAATGCTATCGATTACGCAAAGTGTCGACTCCACCTGTGCAGGAAAAAACACCTGTAAATTCCTCCATCAACAATTTTTCACCTGTGATCATTGTATTTCCTTCTTAACTGTATTCAACAAATGCATTTACGTCTGACTCAATTATGTAACTAATATTTTTGGAAATTATTACTCGTGTATTTTAGGTAATAACCTAGATTAAGTTAACCAAAATATACATATTATATAATATGATCAAACTTCAATATAAAAAAAAAATTTCTTACTTTTTAAGTTATGCATAATGTATAATAATACGTTGTTAATTTATAAATGAACGTTAAATAATTGTGAATGGCAAAAAGTAATAAATTATAGGTAAGTACTAAAAGTAATAATATATTTTATTATGTGTAATGATATAAATCTAATGAACTTAAAACAATTTTTTTTTTCGACTTCATAATCTTTTAATAAATTTTTTATTTTTTTATTTTTATTATATATTTTGTGTTTTTAATACCATTTTTTGCAAATTGACCCAAGGATAATTTATGTACCTGTTTGCCACCTTGTGTATAAGATGTATATAAATAAATGAATATTTGGGTGTAATTTTCTAAATAAATGTTATAGAGTATATTTTTGATAAAATCCTATATCTTCAATCTTCATTATTGTGAATTTATAAAATCTCTTGCACTTCAAATATAAATACAGTGTAATTCGGAAAGTTTTTATTTCCCTTACAAATTCAATTTTGCAGAATTGATAAATTGTTTTCAGACTACCTCTTAATTGGCGTCTAGCGGAGTCGACACAGGCGAAATCGGCGAACTCCAAAAATATTATTGTGATCGCACAAATTTCTATCCCCCATTAATTATTAATCCTAAATGAAAAATCAAATTTGACTCGTTTTCTTTTGCTTCGAATATTATTTTTTTGTTTATAATTTCAACAAATCTAGATTATACAATATACATACTAATATGTAGGTCGTAGGATATCGTATAATGTATTATTTATTCAATTAGAAATTCAAATTAATTCTAAGTATCTTTTATGAAAAAAATTATGTTCTGATTCATTTTTCCCGAGCGCGCTTTTATCAGGTAACCAAATTTGTAACGATATAATTTAAACATATCTTCAAACAAATTTCTGTACTAAATTTATTATGTTATGTATAATAATAATATATATGCTTGTATTTAAAATAGATTACTGTATTATATTTTGTCTTTTCACTATGATTATTATTGTTGTTATGTATTGTCCTGTAGAAATATATTAAATAAATAAATAATGAAGCTGTTAATTGTTTAAAACGTTTAAAATATAGTTATAACATATAATATGTTATATATGCATTTTAAGTTTCACTTTTTTTGAGTCATAGTATGTTTTTTAAAACTAATTAACTGTTTTGACAGTACGTGCCGAGTTGAAAAAATTATGTGATTGAAAATGTTTACCCTTTCCACGCACATTATTTTAAAAATACTTCAAAAGTATTACACCAAGGTCGATAGCTTGTCTTAACGTGTTTAATAAATTCGATAACTCAAATGTCTTATAATAATATATTGGTCGCGGTATAGCCAGTTTTTTGAATATTATTGTCCACGATTGATCGCCAGTCATCAGTCATGGTCATAATTTAAAAAAAAAAAAATGGACGACAATCAGCATAATACAATCGTTATTAATTGATTCTTATATAATATTATTTATCATCAATGAACAGTTCTCGTCTTCAGTAGGTTCTAAATACGAGATGCACATCGTCGTCGTTTTCTAATGATTTAAACACACCTCGATGCTTCAATGGATTTTCACAACATCCATTCATAATATTTAAGTTTATGGAATTTTGTCTACAGGGTCAGAGTAGACAAGTAAAAGGGTCAAAGGATACTCTGCAAAAAATTGCTTCCACTATTCGGTTACTTTAAAACAACAAACATCTTAAACCATTTATCGGAAAACAAGTATTTTTGAAAAAAAAAAATAGAACTTTTAAAAAACAACATTGTTTTTTTAGAATAACGACTTTAAACTGTTTAGTCGCCATGTGATAAAACTCAAATTAAACTAAAAAAAAAAAAAAACGGTTAAAAGATTTTTTTTTTTTTTGTTTAGTAGCAAAATCTTATTGACGTGTAAGATGTGTTGTATTTTTTCCCGTAGTATAAATAACCGATAGGTAACGAATAAGTAAAAATACGGAAACAAATATTTAAATATAACTGCGAAGACGAGTGGTGGTAATATGAATTAGTATTTATGTAAAATCAAATATTATTCGAAATTAATTGAAAAATTTAATGTAGTTCTTGTTTGATTGAACTTTTTAAAAGATACACTTCGCACGATGGGAATTATTCACTCCTCCCGTCAGATACTCTTGGTGGGTGTGTTGAAATTTTTGGGAATACATCAATTTTTGCATCAGGTCTATTGTTTTTATCGAGTCAAAGCGTTACTGTCATCAGTTCATCAGAAGAACAACAAACCGATAATAATGAAGGCCATACATAAAAGTAATAATATTAAACACTGAGTAATGCCTATGATGTATATTAAAAATGTTGAAGCGTTAGTGACCTTAGTGACCTCCGTGCGGCGCGCGTCATATTGTTTTCTGCAGTTTGATTGGCAGTTTTCTAGGTCATTTAAAGGGCTCAAGGACAAAATGTCTACCTGGGCCCTTTGGTGGTTACCAAGTTGACCCTGATTTAAATGTATTTTTATTTTAATATCAAAATGTTAAATATGCAAAAAAAAAAAAATATTTAAAATTGAAAACTGAACAAAAACGTTTGTTGTTAATTAAATATGTAAATATACGAAAAAAACAAATGTAAAATACATAAAAATAAATTTATAAGCTACAAATTTCACTGGAAAACTGGTTGGCGTTTTGACATTTTTGTTTGTAGTAATATTAATATTATAGTTGAAGAAAAATATGTTTTCATTTTTTGTTTTAAGAAAGAACAATTCAATTTTATTTTTTAAATTATTAAATATGCATAGAATACTTATGAAAAATAATGAAATATGCAGTTTTTCCCAAAAATTAACCAAATATGCAAAACGTGCGTTTTCAATTTTCGATTTTTGAACTTACCTTTGTATCACACAAATTTCTAGCTACAAATTGAGAACAAATAGAACAATATGCAACTTCTCCAATTTCAGAGCCCTAATTATAAGTATGAATTTTTATTAATTCATTAAAACAAGACACGAAAATTGTATAATATTAAAGGTATTATCCTTATGTGGTAAAAAATAAAACGTAAATTTTAGAAACCTTAGTACTTTTTTATTCAAAACCCATTTATAATAATTAGTGAGTATTAGTACTTCTCTCTCTCTCTCTGGTAAAAACCAGGTTAGGTTACCTCCCACAACATTCGTAGGAATTACAACACGCTAGACAGTGCGAGTAAATACCTTGAACGATATTATTTATAATTATTACTGACATAACTGTTAATCGTATTTCTGTGCCATATCGGTCGTTTTAACTATAAATAAGTCTTTATTAACCATTTAAAAAAAAAAAAAAAAAAAAAATGTAAAAGTGTACAAACCTTAGTACCTATATAGGTTACTTTTATCCTACAGGCGAATCTAATTTGTCTTCACGACTTCTTCGATAACATTTTCTTCCTTCTCGGTAAATCGTTTGATTTCATAAGATAGTAATTAAACTCGAACCGTACGGCTTGAGAAATTGGATCTGCGTTTATAAATGGCGCGTGAGACCCTTAAATTTCATTGCGCCTTTGCACGCGCCCATCATAATAATGATAGCCCGTTTGGAAAGTAAACGTGCGTGATAAATCATTTAATGACAACAACAACAGTAATGATATAATAGTTGTGCAATGAAAATAAACTCACTGCGAGTGCAATATTATGATAAAAAGTCGTTTGGGGTTAATATTTGCTCTGATTTTTCAATTTTTTTTTTTTGGTTTTTGTTTTTGTCTTAATATGTATCAAATTAAAAAGAGTTAACCAGACCTAAAATTAAACGTAACCCAATTACATTTATTATTATTTTTTTTTTCAAAATTGGAGCAAAGTTATCTATAAGGTCTGCATACGCTTTGCCCCATCTCAAAAAAATCATATAAAATTGTTTAATTTAGTAGCTGGAGCAATGTTAACGACTGTGAAAAGAAACAGCACCATATTAAAATGTATTTTAGTAAATTATTCCTGCCCAAAAATGTATTTTACTGGCAAGAATACGTCTAAAAACAGGATAAAATGCAAAACGGTATACGGTAAATCGAGGGTTCTCAACCTAAGGGGGGTGCGTCCCCTTAAGGAGGCGTCATGAAATTTCACGGGAGGCGTGAAGACATTCAAAGGAAACCAAATTTCACTAAGAAACAAGAAATCAGTTATGTATCCGGTTATGTTTGTATTTTGTTTTGCGTTATTTTCATTAATTGTAAGTAATAAGTATGCGACATCGGTCATTATTGTGTGAACAACTTACAACTCTATTTTCGACAATCTGGAGAACATTATTGAGTTATTTTATGCAAATTAATACTCAACATTGGCTCTTTGTGCTACAATACACAGGAGCACGTGAACCGCACAAAAATATATGTGTAATTTTTTTTTTTTTTTATTTGTATAGTTTTTTCAGTTATTATAGATACAGTTGGTAATTTAAAAAATTGTTAATTAAAAAAATAAATAAATAAAAAGTTTTTAAAGATTTTTTCGTTGACAATCTTGATTATTAATGATTATATTAGGCGCGGAGCACACATTTGTTGTTACTAATAACATACTGTATTTTTGAGCACAATTGTGCACCAAATTTGTTTTTATCGTGCCTAGGCGTCCCTCAATTTGTATAATTATGCATCTCAAAATGTTTTTACGTGTCGATTTTCGCAAAATGATGAGTAACTACCACCATACATAAGTCTCGTACCGAAATAATTAAAATTTTTTTTTTTTTTAGTATCAGTTTTTACCACTCGAATTTTTTTTAAAAATAAGTTGATATAAAATGCATTTTACTATACATAAAAAATTGTTTTTAACTTAAATCATAAAATTTGATGTGCATGGTGTATTTATGTAATATATATATATATATATATATATATATATATATATAAATTGTATCTACAAATAAAAATATTGAAAAAGAGCAAAAGTGGAAATTACGGGTTGGCATTGAAACTACTTATTCAGTCGTCATGCAGTTTTTTCAAATTAAAAAAAACATCACGGAGCAGGTTTCGGGTATAAATTTAGTTCGATATAGTTATTAAATAATCGGTTGTTTATTGAAATAAATAACTGCATAGCTTCTCTAATTTGTAGCTCGACAAAAAACCACCTATATTTGTATGCGTTTCACCAAAGATCAATAAAAATTGTTTACAAAGAAGTATTAATGACCTTAATAGAAATATTGTAGTCACTGAGACAGTGTATAAATTAAAGAGATACTTCACAAATTAATAAATAAAAATAATGTGCAATGTAAGAAAATAGTAGTTTTTTCAACCTCCCGGGCGGAGCCGGATAAACCAGCTAGTATTACTTATTTTTTATTCAATCTTATTGTAACGTGAAGGCAAGTGTGACTTCATACGATATTTTATAAAGGACATGAATCTCTAATAGGTTGAGAACCCCTGTGATAAATGATCACGCGTGTGGTTGATTTATTTCTATTAAAAATATTTAAAATAATATAATAAAAATCTATCAAATAATTAAAAAAAAAAACTCAAATCGCAGTAACAGTTCACACGTTTATTAAACTAAAATCGCAACACACAAAAGTATTTCAAGTGTTGAGCATCACGAATGTGTTGCGTAATAATGATTCTCATCGTTGGAAAAATAAAATATACGTGTACTATCATCATAGATATAGATCAATAGAAGGCGATATATATATATATTACAAATAACAAAACACGATTTAAAAATAAATATATATATATATATATATGATATGTATATAAAAATTTATAAAATAATAATGAAAGCAGTACAGATTAACAAAATACAAGACTTAAGTTTAAAACGGGTATCATATAATATAACGTGATTTTTTCGAATTTATTTAATTTTTTGTTTTTGCCCGATGGGAACGGCCGCGACGGTCTGTGGCCGGATGGGTGGATGATGGCAATGGCATGTCCGTCGGCGTCGGGGGTAGGGGGAGTTTGCGACTTCATATTTACTTCCTCTTGTTGTAAGCCGGTTCCGGTGTGGACGGTTGGGTGGCCAGGAACTGGAGCAATTTGGCGATTGCGGGCGGCAGTGGCGGCGGTGTGGGCAAGTGGTCGCCGACCGGCACGAATCCCTGGGGTCCGGCCACGTACTTGACGCTGATCGGCGTGCCGTCGGGAGCGGTGTACGAGTAACCTCCTTCCACGTTCAACGCGGACTGGTTGGGGTCCTGGGCCGGTTGCACGTAACCGCTTTCTTGTGCCACGATGCCGTTGCCGGTCTCGTACCTGTAGCGCAAAAAATAAAAGAAAAATTTGAAATTAATGAAATTAAAAACATGAGCGTCACCGAGTCTGGGTCAAAATCCAAACATTTCAAATTTTCAACGATTTAAATTGAAAATTTGAAATATAAATATCTTTTTAGAAATTTTCACAAATAATATAAAATTTTTGATAAACATAATATGTTGAATAAAAGTAATTGGGTTAGGGGGGGGACAAATTAAGTTGACTAATCAAAACAATGATGACACTAATAATATTCAATATAACAATTTTAATAAGTATAGAATATAATTCGGTTACACATTGGGTACAAATTAATATGATTGAGTAAAAAAATGATGACACTAATAATATTCAATATAAAACTAATAATGATAATTATTATTTATTACTACCATTTTTAAATGAAAAAATTTAATATGTAATTTTTAGATGTATTAAAAATAAATGTATTTCTATAACAAAGATACATTTTTTTTTTTTATGTTTTAATGTGATCAAAAGTTAAGATACAGTAAAAACGTTTTTCAATTTAAACCTTCAGTAATTTAATCTGTTGGGATTTCGAAAGGATCCCAGTGTCACTATCCTTTTGGGGGTCATCAACAAACTTTTTTAGGGTCACCAATGCATTAAATAACTAGTTAATTTTTTGTTATTACCATACAGTTACTGAAAATTTTGGATTTCCGATAATAAATTATCAAGTACTATTATTATTTTAATTTCAATACGAGAATAATAATTACAAAAAAATTTGGCGTTACTTTTTAATACTATTATAGTAAAAAAAAGCAGGACATACTTCGCACGATGGGTGTACTTCGCACGACGGGTGGTATTCTCTTGACGGGCGTATTAAATTTTAAAGAAACGATAAATCATTTCTTCAGTAAAACGATTCTGAACAAAG
>JAIPRM010009063.1:0-15204 GCA_025469315.1 Stegophylla sp. TES_Ste_2020
ACAAAAACGACTTGGAAACCATCATTTTTTGATCCGAATTTTATGAAAATTTAAACATAGATAGAAAATCCTATAAAAAAGATTTTGGCGCAAGAAAATTTTGAAAATGTGAAAAAAAAAGGACATTTTTTGAAAATTTTTTTTTTTTATTATTATTAACTTTCTTCGTTCATAATCGTTTTACTGAAGAAATGATTTATCGTTTCTTTAAAATTTAATATGCCCGTCAAGAGAATACCACCCGTCGTGCGAAGTACACCCATCGTGCGAAGTATGTCCGGCTTTTTTTATTACTTTATACCAGTGGTTCTCAACGGGGGCGATAACGCCCCCCAGTGGGCGGTGAAGAGGTTCTGAGGGGTGATGAATATGTTTTGGGCGACTGGGGGGCGTTGAAAAATCCTTGGGTGATAGGGTGGTGTGTGTTGAGCATAATTATTATATTTACATTAAAGCTAAAATGTTGAAGAAAAATAAAAAATAAAATACAGATACTCCGCTGAACGACACTCCATGGCTTATCTGTAATTGTGTTTTTTCTGAATGTTTTCAATAAACATTGAAACAACAGATAAACAGATTCAAGAATTGATTGAACATTCAACTAATGCAATTTGAAAAGCCAGCTCAACTTTATGAATACCAATTATATACATGTATTTTCTATTAAGTTTTCAGTTATACACTTTTCGAATAATACACAATTTTTATTTATTTTTTAAGGGGGGCGTTGAAAAATATTTTGCTCTTCAGGGGGGCGGTGACTTTAAAAAGGTTGAGAACCACTGTTATAGAGTAATAATGTAAGGTTATAATATAAATATATTTTTTAACGTAGAAAAAACCACGCGTTTGACGTATTCACTCACTGATATTTCCTTATTTTTACATTTTGTAAGTGTTCTTTCGTGCTTATCATATTTTATTGATAAAAATTATCGAGCCGAGTTTACAACCGACCTTTTTTATTATCTTAAATTTCCGGGCCGAGTTTACAACAAAAAAGATAACCACGGGTCCAGTAGTTTACATTTGCCCACCGTATGTACGCTGCACATGCGACAACATATTGTGTTGGCCAAGAAGAATTCGCTCCATTCTGACAGATTGCTTTTTCGACTTTTTATAATATTATAATGGCTAAACGTGAAAAGAATCGTAGTTTTAGATTCTAAGTAGAGCGAAGAAGCTAGTGATTTTATAATGACGTTTATTTTTTTATTTTTTATCTGTGTACAAATTTTTGTATACGAATACTTGCCAAAAATTTTCCTCCAGCAACTTTTTGAACCAGAATTTTCTTATATATTGTACTTTAAGAATGTAATTTTTCGAAATACTCAATAGTTTTTCTACAATTTGGGAACACTGCATACAATTTAACGTATGCGGGATTAAATCAATATTTTACTCAAACTTAATAAAAATTAAAATATAGATAAGCAACTGTGTAGAAAATAATTTGGTGACAGAAAATGTATGATTTGATAAGTGTAATTTTTCTTTTTTTGTAAATTTTTTTTCTTATACATTTTATTTATTTATTTTTTTTTTTTTGTGATAATAATGAACTTCGTAATTTTTGACCAAAATTATCTTCCACTCAGAATCGTAAAAAATGATTTATCGTTTCTTTAAAGTTTAACATACTCACCATACCCGAGGAGTGAAGAATACTAGTGTTGTGGAATATGAAATTTTTTTTGTTTTGTTTTTGTATTATTTAATTATTATTGGTGAAATTTGTTAAAAAATGTTTTTATATATTAAAATGTTTTTTATTCTAAATTATTTTATATTATTTTATAATGTTACACAATATTTACAAATCACATTGTACAACGCTGTTTGAAATCTCTACTAAAAATAAACATATTCATTAACATTATTTAGTCGAATCAGTACTAGAGTACAAACAAATCATTGGTTATATAATTACACATTAACGGTATAACAATAAATATTTATTATATAATGTGAATGCATTTCAATTTAAAGAACATTGTCGAGTGGATGTAGAAAGTAGAAACCCTATACAGTCAGTTGGTAATTTTTACTATTCCAAAAACCATACTCCAATCGAAAATATAGTAAAAAATACAGATCAGGCACAAAGATTGAATGAATGCCAGTGGCGGGTCCAGGAGGAGTGCAACGGATGATCTCAATTACAGATTTTTTGTTTTAATTACCATACCCTAAACTTGAACTTGACACATTTTTTTTTTGTCAGTTCAATGAAAATTATTAATTTTAGCGGCTAGCAATATAAAAATGTTGGGTGTCACTAGTATAGTGATGTATACACCGTATACTGATTGAGTCTCATACCCGAATTTAAAAAAATAATGGATACTTATTGATTCCCACGTATAAATGAAAACGTATTAATTAAGGTCGTGATTACTATTATTTAAAAAACAATATAAGATTTAAAGAAAATGAAGTACAAGGAAAAATTAAGATGTTACGAGGAAAAGAAAATATCGAGATTTGAATTTTTATTATATACTACGTTAATCCCTTACATTCTACTAATAGAACAATAATTTATTTTTACCTTAAAATTACTAAATATTTGTCAACTATCAATATTCTATAATAGCATGAAAACAACTCTCAAGTTCTTACTTATTCAACATTAAAAATATGTCATGGCACGTTTTTTAACATCGATATGAAAAAGCATATTTCTAATCAAACCAATTCTAAGTCTTTAATTATAGTGAGAAATTTTCGTTGTAAAAGAAGATACTCGGTGTTAGAGAAATACGGAGTTAGTGGGGGTATTATTACTGGTTTAAACACTGGTTTCGCGAATCAAACAACGTTGTCCGCCGTGTCTTCCCCCCTTTCCTCTAATCTGGCAATGGTTTTTGATTTCAGATTGATACACCAACACTGCCGCGCATACGTTTCTTCAGTACACATATTTTCATCATAATATTCGAGCAGCGGTGGTTTTTCCGAGCGGGAGCGAATGGAAATTAATCACGTTTGCACTGTTGTGATGGTAACCTATTATCAATTTCTGGAACTGTTATAAAAAAAATAACAATTAAAATAACAGTTACTGTTATTCAGGAAAATGCTCTTATACTACTACTGCTAGTCCAGTGATGGTAAACTGTTATTAATTTCTGGAACTGTTATAAATTGTATACTGTTTTTACAGAAACTGTTACTTTACTCCACAGTCCACACACTATCACACTGTTTCACAAATGACAGTTTATAAACAGTATGTCAGTTTCCAAAAGCAGCAGGTTTATCAACCATCCTGCACAAACTGCTACACACATTGTTAGAAATATCAGTGAAACCATATTCATAAAATAAATAACAGTAACCGGTATTTTTTTAGCCAATTTTCAACAGCTTGTTATTGCTACTTTGTAATAAACACTATTACTTATTTTTCACTAGTTTGCAGCATACGCGTGGCGAAAATCAGTAATGTAACAACTGCGCGTTGAAGAAGCGGGGCGGGTAGGCGAGTGAGGGGAGGTGTCCCCGCACGACACACGACTACTACACGAGAGGGTTTTAAAGGACGGCGCGGCGGCGTTCGTTAAATTCTCGGGCCTTATAATGTGTATTATATACACGTGCACACACTCGTGTAAAATACGTGTGTGTGTGTGTGTGTACGGTATAATATATTTTATATACGTACGTGCACGTTGGCCTGTGTGTGTGTGTGTGTGTGTACTTTCTTTCCGCCAGCGCGCGCAAGAGAGGAAAGAGATGAGATACGTGCGAGACGACGACGCGGCGAGGGTCGAGTTCAAACGTCACACACACACACACACCGCGCACAGTTTCCGCGTGTAATAAAATTACCCCCCGGACTAAAAGAGCGAATAAGAGTAGTGTAGTAGTAGAAGCGACGAGGAAGAGAGAGGAGAAAATGCGAGGGTGGCTCGTGCGTGCGAGTCTTTTTGTCGGGGACGACGACGACGACGACGACGACGACGACGGCGGTGACGGTGACGATAAGGGATGAAAAGCGGGGTGATGGTATGGTGAGAAAGAAAGAGGGAGAGAGAGAGCGTAACACGTATATATATATATATATATATATATATATATATATATAATAAGCGAACGAGTGTGTGTGTGTGTGTGTGTGTGTACACTCGTATAGAACAGCAGTTTTAAACTCGTGTATGTGTGTGTGTGTGTGCGGCGGCGCGCACCCTAAGCCGAATGAATAATGGCGGCGGCAGCCCGGGGGTAAAGAATCCCCTATTTTCTTCGCGCCGCCCCCTCTCGTTCGCGCGGCGCGCCGCGGATTCTTTGGCGGGCCGAAAAGGGTCGGTGCGGCGGGCGCGACGACGACGACGACGGTGAACTATATACACATTCTTGGTACACCACCACCACCACCCCACCCCCTTCTCGCAACTGACGACGACGACCCCCATAACCCTTTTTGCGCGGGCGAAACATTTTAAAGGCATCTTTGCCCGTTATCGGTGGTGTGCTTCGTATAAGTAGTATCGTCGTCGAGCACGCCACTATACACACACACACACATATATATATATATAAAATATATGTATAATTTTACGTGTAACTGCTGGTTGGTGGCCGGGGGACCCGTATGAATTACGGCCGTAAGGTTATAAACCGTGCCAAGAAATCCTATTAAGTATAATATGAAATACTTCGACCATGCCTTCGCCGCCGCCGCCGCCGCGCGACCATTTTCGCGTGTACGCCGTACATACCCACCCGTGCGCAAGTGTGTAGCGCGTAGGAATTCGACGATAACAATATTCCCTAGCTCTTTGCTCTGGGTATTATTATTATTACTATTATCGTCGTCGTCATTATTATTACCGTCGCGTCGTCGTCGTAAGCGTCGCAATAAGAATCCGCCACGTTTATGATGCATTATAATGTTATATATATATATAATATAATATTATGTATTATTTATGGACGACTACGAGTCGGTTCCCGCGAGTTGTCTACGGGTAACGTATGAATTGGTTCCTCCTGCAAGATTTCATGGTTATACAACCGCGATAAATTAAATTTGTAAATTATTATGATATATTCAATCAGCAACGATTTCCTTTTCGTTTAAGAAATAATATATTTGAATAATAAAAAATAATATTTCCCTATTTGTGACTATCTGCAGATTCTGCGCGTGTTTTGGCACCCGTCGCTTCGCTCTGCTCCATCACCCCTACACTTGTTGTGCAACGTGGGAATATTTTGGTAATGAAACGCTAAAATTTTCACAAGTCCAATATTCAATATTTCCAGATAGTTCTTTTTGATATCTGTATTTGATTCAATTTCATTTGGGAACCAATTTGTACATTTTATTTGACCCGGGAACCAATTCCGCGTTTCCCGTATTTATACGTATTATTATTAAGGTTTTACCTGTCCAGAGAATGCGAATCTTCCTGCAGCCCCTTTACATATTTTACGCTCGTATTCATAGACCTATTCATGAGTCATGCGATAATATTTTTAATTTTTTAAATCACTTAACGACAGGCGCTCACTTTTACTCTCTAAATTTTTACAAAACTTAATATTACGTTTCACTGATCGCCCTGAACTCCTTTTTCTAATCCGATTTCAAATAAATTTTAGTAATACCCGTGATCCTAAACCTTTTTATCAAAATATGTTCCAATAGGAACTATATCCTGCTAACCTTTTAATGACTACAGGTAATAAATTTATTTTTGATTATTTTAGCGGTCCTTGAATTTTGTATAATATTTAAATATTGTAAAATCAAGTTCAAAAATTATTCTTATTTTAGTTTTAAGTTTGTTTATAATTTAATTTATATATAACCATTTTTTAATAGGACTTACAGTCCGTGTATTTGAAATAAATAAATATTGTGAATATTTTCGGGGTGGGAATTAACGCACTGAAACATACTCTCTTAAAAAGAGGTAAAAAGTTGACTTCGACACCACGAAAAAATGCTTTTGTAATTATTTGTTAATATTAGAATGGCGGTTATGAGTGTTATCAGCTGAATGTGTACACGTTTGATCGTGTTTGCGGCTACTTTACCAAAATTTATGGTTTTTATAACTTTAGTCCAGTGGGGTGCGGTCAAGGCAAACGAGATGGGCGTCGTAAGCCCGTTAAAAAAAGAAAAAATTAGAATTTGTTTAATTCATAATGTCAATAAGCAATACGTCATGCGATAATATGAATTTTTTTAGTTTATTTACAGTATACTCCATATTGTATTACGTATCTATATGATATTTTTGTAATAATAATCATTAAAAAAAAATTAATTCAGTTTTATGTTCTGGTTAAAAAATAAATAAATTGTGTCTACGAGTCCTATAAAAAACACAAAATTTGATTATTTTCTTTATTTCGGGAGACACGGTAATGAGAAATTTCTTGATGGGACACCCCATATTTAATAATCCTCATATAAAATTTGAAATATGTTTTGGTGAGCACTAGATACGTATAACAGAGCGAGTACTTACTATCAATATAATATTATATTGAAATCAAATAGTTTTTATTTAAAAAGTTATACGATTTTGTATTATTATAAAATATTTTGTAGCCATGAATTGTAGAGATTGATCGTTGACATTATTACATTTTAAATACAACTTAAAATTACTTTTTAAATTTGATGTATCTTTAGTGCAATAAATAAGGTTATGGAAACGAATTATTACTAGAGTGGCATACAATGGAAATGATAGGAGTTAACTCACCCTTTCCCAACCAAACATTAGTGAATTTCAATTTTACGTTTCATAATAATAAATTATCTAGAATAAGATTATAAAATAAAAATTTGTCATTTAAGCCTGTTACATTCTTCGACTATAACTAACAACATTTATTTACAAAACAAAAAAAAAAACGGAAATATTTTATATTATAAGTATTGTTCGCTGATTGGGTGAATTTGGTGTGTGTGTGTGTGTTAAATTTTAAAGAAACAATAAATCATTTCTACTATCAAATGATTCTGAAAGAATTAGTTTACATTAGACAATTTTACGTAAAAACTATAAAGATTATAAATATTACAAAACAAATTATTTTATACTCAACCAGTTTTATATTCCACTATTTAAAAAATTAATGATGAGAAACAAAATGTTCGAAAAGTTTTCACATATTTAAAATTTTTTTTCGTCGAAATATTCTCCATTTCATTGTCTATCTACAATCTAAATTTAAATTTTCATAAAGTTTGGATTAAAGAAAAGATGGAAAAAATAGTTATTGAACCATTTCTGTCAAATTTTAGGTAGTTTTTACCAGATTTTGAGAAAACTATTATGTAAAAGTACAAGTTTTTCCATATAAAAGAAACATCATTGTACAAATAATGTATACAGAAAAAATATAAAAATGAAAAAAATAAATATCGCTCTAAAAATATTAGCTTCTTCGCTCCATTCAAAATCTAAAAAAATATTAAGTAATGCAATAATTAAACGTAATTAATTAGACACTACATAACACATAATATCTAATTACAAAAATGATTGACATTATTCTGTTATTGTAGATTGACACACGAAACAATTAATTAATACTGGGTTTTTCCTTGTGTTATTTTGTAAAATTATTAAGAAAGGGTAAACCCTTAGAAAATTAATTCGTCATCACGACTGAAAAATGCGAACGTTCACGATTAAAGTTGTTAAATTAATGATTATAAAAATAGTATAATACATTTTCAACCGTAGTATCATAATTTATGTTAAAAGCACAACCAATCTTCATAAAAAAACCCGTGTTAACAATGACGTATAATTAATGAACGAGTGTAATAAAACAGTCATATTATAAAAGTGAAAGAAATGAGAAAAGTTTAATCCAGTTTAAATTTACGACGCTTAAACCCAAGGGTAACACAAAAACTTGTCTCGTTAATTTTTATTTTGTTATTTATCTTTATGAATTATTAGTAAAATTTTAATTCACAAGGGTTACTAAAAGTGTACGCTCGAACATTTCCGAATAAACTTATTTAATTTATTAGTTTATGAAACATAATAATACATTTAAAATACACATATCATTTTCACGGTTGAATTAAAGTCCTAACCGAAAACCTAAAAATTCATGTAAGATGTTAAAAACTACTTAAAAAAATACCACATCACTGCCATCATTATTCAACACTATTTTTCAATAAATTTAATCAGCTTGATTATCGCTGTATATAAATTGTTTTATCACTGATTAATGTCTATGTCGTTAATCAGGGGAGTATCATGATTTTATTTATAAACGTCGATATTACCTTTGAACTTCTACGTTTTACGTAAAGAAATGATCATAAGAGAAAAGGATAATTTATAAATGAAAATATTTAATTGAATTTGATTAATCACTTATTTTGTATATTTTCAATTCGAATAATGTATTCAGGTATTTTAACACAACATTTATCCTTTTTGCTATTACATTTTATTAAAAGCGTTCGATATCTAATAAAGTCATTAGGTATATAATTCACGAACCTTTAACTAATTGATCCTCAATATTTCGTTTTCGGTGGACATTCGAGTCAGATCATTTTGTTATTTGTTCTTATATTAAAATTCATTCTTGAATCATGTTATTTTTCGATTTGTTTTTTTTTTTTTTAACTGATTGATTGATAAATAATTTATTAAATAATAAACTTTAAATATAATTAAAATACAAATAAGGTTACATTATCGCTGTTATGGGAAAACGCATTTTCTTTATTAATATTTTTAAAGGTTTTTTCACACAGAATTCGATGTTGAAACAATTAAAGTTACTGCTAATATAACTACCAATATTCAGGGTCATTCATTAAACATGTCCACCCCCTTTTTTGATCATAAAAATGCAAAAATTTGTATTTTGTTTTCATTGTTCAAGTTACTATAAAAACTATGATTTTCTTCGTTATAGATTCTGAATGAAGTAAAGAAGCTAGTGTTTTTACAATGATGTTTATTTATTTATTTATTTTTTTTATTTTTTTTTCTGTGTACAACTTTTCGTATAGAAATACTTGTCCAAAAGTTTCGATCAATAACTTTTTGAAACCGGATTTGCCTCTAGATTGTATTTTAGAGAGGTCATTTTTTGAATTTCTCAATTCTTAAATTTTTTTTTTTGAAAAAAACTACCCAAAATTTGACAAAAACCACTCGGAAACCATCATTTTTTGATCCGAATTTTATGAAAATTTAAACATAGCGAAGTACACCCATCGTGCGAAGTATGTTCGGCTTTTTTTTTTTTCAAATGTCAATACCCTTTTTTTAACTGAAGAATTTTATGTAAGTCGTTGTTGTGTGAATTTTGATGTATTGAAATCAAAATTCTAACGAGTAATTTTTGAATATTATTCAATTAAAGTATTAAAGATAATAGTCTTTTGGACACATATTTTAGTTACCAACGTATTACACACTAATTATTATTAATCTATGATTATACTGCTAACATTTAATTCATTCGTCTCTGCAATTTCGTAAAATATAATCACATACATATATATGATTTATGAATATTTTGAAATGTTTCTGAATGTGCTTAAACGTGTTGATTTATAAAATTACGAAATACGTATGCAACTAAATATGAATAATTAAAAAATTATTCTTTTGAATTTTGATTTCAATACATCAAATATGACCTCAATAAAATCCCGTAGTTATAATTGAGGGTTGCTATTTGATAAAAAAAAAGTTTTTATCACCACAGGACATCCTCGAGGTAACACGAAAACTAAAAGTTATGGAAATCGTAGTTTTTATAGTTACTCGCACAATTAAAATCGACTTCATCTAACCACGAGTATCCTAACTTCAGTGTATAGGAGCCGAGAATACACAATGCTTGTCCGACTTTTTTCCCCTCTTTATTTTCCGGGCAGTGAGCTATTGCTCATATAATATTTTCCTTTCCGTTCATCGTACTCCATTGACGATCAGTGCTTGAATTGGAAAAAAATTAGCGTACCCCAAAATTTTAATTTCTCATATTATGCCTGCGGGCGCTAAAAATATTTCAAAAAAAAAAAATAGAAGGGGTACTCCATGCCCCACGTTCTCCTCCGAGTCAAGCATTGTTGACGTGACGAAAACAATATGATTTCCGCGTGTATCATGATAACGAAGAGACGAGATCAGACGGATTCGGTGAATTGCGTCCGAAAAAAAAAATGTAAATAAGCAGCTAGGTGATTTGCGTCCCGGTTTTATTTTACTCCTAGGTGATTTTCGTCCCGGTTTTATTTTACTTATAGGTAAATTGCGTCCTGGGTTTATTTTATTTATAGGTGAATGGCGTAGTTTTTAAAATTAACTATCTCAACTTCGGCATCAGCATTATCAGTTTTATATCCCACTTGCCTATATTATATTGATTGAGTGAGATATTAAATTAATAATAAAAGTAACTTATTGGATTATTGAAGCAATAAATAATAGTTTATCTGTTATTTTGAACTGATTATAATATGACAAAAGACCAAAAGTAATCTCATCATATTTAGTCGTCACTTGACAACGGGCATTCTTACATGTACGTAGACGTAAAAATTTATACAAATTAATACTTTTTCGATTCAAATGTACTTACATTATTTTATTGGTTATGGATAACAACGTATCGTCAGTAAGTGAGAAAAATAAGAAAATAATTATAATTGATGGATTCAAGTTTCGATTCCATAAAAAATAAAATAAAACCGGGACGCAATTCACCTACTTTTATTGAAATGGGACGCAATTCACCTTCAGCCGAGATCAGAGAAGGAATTCAGCGTATACAGAGCGGAGCGCGTGAAAACGAATGGAAACGTACGAGGGATTTTCGTAAATGGACAAAGCGTGTAGAGGCCTGTCAAGTTTAAAGAGAAAAACTGTATACGCGGCGGCGGCGGCGACGACGGTAAGGAAGGGAAACACGCGGAGGGTTCGTGCCGCGAGCGAGGGAGAGCGAGGAGGGGGGGGTGGTGGTTCTCCGGTGACGGTCTGGGTCGATAGATAATTTATACGATGTCTGTAAGAGGGCAAATGTGGCGTGGCGGACGGTGGGACGAGGTGGGTGGGACGGGGCGAGTGAGGCTGCTGTGCGCCGTGAACAGTGGTGGCGGCGGCGGCGGCGGTGGACGACGACGAGCGGAGAACGCCCCCTCGGGGCCGGGGCAAAAGGAGGCAAAAATGGAACGTCGAGAGAGCGACGGCGGCGACGGCGGCAGAGCAAAGGAAAATGTTGACGAGAAAACTTTTGTATGAATAATGAAGCCCGCGTGTGCAAGTCGAAGGGTTTTTCGGACAGGCGGCGGACTACGGGGGTTAGATAGCGGCGGCGGCGGCGGCGGCGGGCGGGCAGGCACAATGGCTGAACCCCGGGAAAAGAGGACGAACTTTAGTTTTGACGTGCCATCCTCACTATCCGGCACCGCCGCCGTCACCGCGTTCTCCTCTCATCTGTAATACTATACGTGTATTATATTTGTGTGCGCGCGTGTTTATACCATTTCTCTCTTATTATACACACACACACACACACACACACATATATACATATATCTTGTACGTGTGTGTGTGTGTGTGTGTATTTTTGTGCGAATGTATATACATATATTATTATTATTATTATTATTATTATATTATACACGTTGAAAGGAAGCATTCGCGCGCGCACGTTCGCACACATCAACACTATATACGACGTATATACGTGTATAATATATGCGTGTGTGTGTGTTTCGAGGCAAAAGACGGCAAAAGCGCGGCCGTGTATGAAATAATTCCTCCGGAGTCGTCTCACTCTCTCTCTGGAGCGCGCGCGGTGATAAAACGACGTCGCTGCGACGACGACGACGACGACGAACGCAAAAAGCGGGGGGGGGATCTCTTGGTCGTTATAATAATAATAATAATAATATAAAGTTTCCGAGCCGATTTATTATACACTCGCCGGGAAGACGAGACGACGGAACGACGGCAGCCAAGTCGATGGCGGCGACGAAACGTTTCAAAACGATTGTATCGAGAAATTAATGTTTTCAATGTCGTCGTCGTTACGGCTAGTTGCAGAAATATATAAATAACCCGACCGAATTGTCTAAACTCGGGACTATGCTCGAGTTACCCCCTTCGTAACATCTTAAAATCTATAAATCTAAAACAGAATTATAGAAGTAGAATAAAAATTACGATTAGTAGCTTACGAAATACATGGTTACAATTACAAACACGAGACAAATGAATTTGCAACAAAAAAGAAACATTAATAAAGGTAAATAGGTAATTTATAAGAAAAGGAACTGAAACTTGAACTATGGCGTAACAAAAGAGATTAGTAGAGTTAAGATGATAATTTGTGCAGGAAAATGGAATATGAAATGGAAAATTGGAACGAGTGAAACGAGCAGGAAAATTAAGATTAATAATAATTAACATCTTATTTACGAGCTCGAGTAGAGCTAAGTCCTAATCCTCATCACAAAACAAAAAAATAATAACGAAATTCGCTATATTCTTAAATGACATTAGTGATATTTGAGCACCGTTCTCTATTCATTTAGTCAAATTGTCTGTAATCGCTTTAGTAAAAACCGACTGTTACTCCAATACTATTGAGGCGTAAGAAATTCCTTTTTCAAATCTCACTTTTCAATTTGAGTAAATGTAGCAACTACATCGGAAACATTTATTTCAAAGTATTTTTGAGATTTTAAAATTTAATTTTATACTACATATTATTTTATGGTGTGTATTTACTACACTTCTAGAAGAATATTTGAAATTTTATTCATTCCTTTGTTAAATATGACTAGGGGTTCGTGATAAACAATCGAATAGAAAAAAATTGTCGATACTTAAAAAAAATTTGAGAATTTCAGCGTTGACTTGCATGGCGTACGGACGAACGAAAAAAGATAATAAGAAAAATCTAATTCTAAAATAGCGTATTTTCACGGGTTATAATAGCACGCGAAAGAAATCATTATAAACTAGTGTAATATTGATTGATATAAAGTATAATGTTACTTACGTGCGATTTCCAAAATGTGCGTTCCCGCGTCGTCGTGCGTGTTCAGCGGTGAATCAGACAGTGTCTAACTGTGTTTAAAATCCCTGTCGAGTCGTCTGCGAGAACCGATACCGATGTGCATCGGAGAAAAAAAAAAATGAAATGAAATGAAAAAAAAGAGGGTTCGATCGGGTTTTGCCGAAGGGCCAATACCGGTCGTTCCTGTCAATCCAGTTTTATTTTATTATTATTACTATTACGTTGTTCCCGGGACATCGGAAGGCTATCGAACTAGTTTTATCGATATTGTAATACGCGTTTATAATATAATATTATGTGCTGCGTGCGACCCGTGGTTTCTGCTACGGGACGACCGGAATTACCCGTTCCGCGGCTGGACATCTGGACATCCCCTTTTTTTTTTTCCACCGTTCCAGGTCTTCGAACCCCGCGGGAGAAGAGTAGAGCCTTTGTGGCCCGAGACACGCTTTCGTTTTTACAACAAACGGAATATTATATTATTATAATAACGCAACGAAAATCGCGCGCTGCGTCTCGGTCCACAGATCGACGAAGCCCAAAGGCGAATTCGCACGGGGTGCCCCACTGTCTTCGGATACGCCTACCTACTGATATTTATTATTATTATTATTATTATTATTATTTGGTTCTCCGGGCTCATTATCGACAATGTGCAATAATAGTATAATAAATTCCATGGAAAAAAAATAAATAATAATAAAAATAATTACGTTATTTCACTATCGATTTCCCCCGTTGCACACAGACCTTGTATAAATAATATGAATAAAATTGACACGACGACAGTTACTATTCTCACTGTGCGGTTGAAAATATTGGTAACTAGGTGTTATTAATGCTTTCATTATAATATAGTTTTATCGAATTAATTATTTTCAACCGCAATGTGGATTATAATGTGCTCATAAAGATTTCTCATGCTATTTAATCACCCCTCGGTGTTAATTAACATTGCTGGTTTCACAGAATTGTACGAAATAACTTTGTATAGGTATTGTACTGGTACTGCATTTTATAACTTGCGTGTCATAGTGTAAATATGCATTTGAAGATTTCGTTGGGAAAAATCTCTTAATCATTATACACACATGCAGTTATTTTAAATGTAAGTAGAACTACATAATTTTCACGTAAAAGTATCAATAAAATAATAATATCAAGAATTGTAAGTGTAACAATATAATTTATTATTATAACAAGAAAGATTTTGTTTTTGTATTGTCTCGTTTTTTCACCGCGTCGCATACCGTATTCTGCGTCATCAGCTAGTAGGCGTATATCCGAGGGGCGGCTTCTCTCAAAACCCTTTAAACGTCATATTGTTTACCGTGATGGCTGCCCAATGCTTGTTTTGATTTCATATAAATTATTTTTAAAAAACTAAGTTGTGTTTTGTCATCGCTCCGTCAGAAACGATAGTACTTATTATATACTCTTAAAAATGTTTGTAAACGGAATAAAAATTATAAAATAATTTCTTCTAATCTCATACATTTTTTGAACCTAGTAATGATTGTTTAATAATTTTTGAATATGAATTTATAATAGATATGAAATTTCTTTCAAGATTTAAAAGAATATTGTAATGCATTAGCTTTTTCAAATACAGTTATTCTTTACACGTCTTATTATTGTATTTTGCATGCGTCTTACGTTTTTGTTTTAAATCTTAGAAGTATTTTCATATCTATAATAAATTCATAATTACAAATTTTAAAGACAATCTTTGTGAAGTCAGGGATCTGTATGGTGCTAGGGGAAATTATTTCGTTATTTTTAATTCCGTTTACAAACGTGGTACATCAGAAATTATATTTTATTTCATTTATTATTTTCAATTTTTCTTCAAATTTTTAAGTGTATCAAAATGGGGCTCCTGGGGCACGTACCATACTTGTTGAAGTCGTGTATTCCCAGTTTGCCGAATCCCATTTCGCCGAAACCGGTTTTTAAATTTTAAAAACAGGTTTTAAACGAATTGAAAAAAAGTCCCATTTCGCCGAATCTTATTTCAAAAAGTCCCATTTCGCCGAAAAATATAAATTAAAATTTATACTCTTTAAAGAGCTTTTTTTACAATAATATTTTTCAAAAAATCAACAGAATAATTTTGAACTAGAGATAATTGCCCGAAAAAATTCTAACCAA